>SKCR01045386.1:0-47717 GCA_019454045.1 Zanthoxylum bungeanum
CATCAAGTCCATAAAAATAGCTGATGCATTAGTTAACCTGAATAGCATTACTAAAAACCTATAATGTCCATAACGAGTTTTAAAAGTCGTCTTAGATATATCTGCTTCCATTATTCTTAGCTGATGGTACCTGAATCTCAAGTCTATCTTGGAAAATACTTTGGCTCCCCGTAATTGATTAAAAAAATCATCAATCTGAGGTGAAGAATGCTTATTGCGAATGGTAATCCGATTCAACTGTCGATAATCAATACACAATCTCATAAAACCATCTTTCTTCTTCAAGAATAACACTGACGCACCCCATAGTGAAGAACTAGGCTTTATGAAGCCTTTATCTAGAAGTTCTTGCAATTGTACCCCCAACTCTTTCAACTGGTAATGTCATTCCTCCAATTATTTTTCTTAATGAATTTCATTTTCGAGGAGGAAAATTCTATCACATTTAAAGATAATTTCCTAGATTTTCTTTAAGGCCAACAGAACTTCTTCAATCAGATAGGTGATAATGTACAAAGGGAATTTAGCACAACAACGATTTTTTTCCTCATTTTCTCGCTAATTTTTTACTTGTATTTTTTTATAAAAAAAAAAAACCAAATTTAAGGAAAAAATATTTATCAATTATTAAGATCATTGATGTCGAGGTGTTATCTTTTATTCCTAGGTCAGAGACATGACATTCTGTCACAGAAACTGAGAAAATAATCTGAGATAATTAAGCATTTTCGTCAGTAAAGCTATCTACACTGGTAGTAAGATATAGATAGATTACTTAAGTCCAGGAAATATCACCGCCAACATAGCTTATAAAAAAAATATAGTTGTAATGGTTTAGGCATCCCCACCTAACCATGACAGAAATTATAGCATTGTTAATTCAGTGGAGGGGTGACCTAGATGAGAATGGCCCAAGAAAAGAATGTCTTATTGAACTAGATAGATATTACTCATAATCCGATTAAAAATTGATTGTTTAGCATCATAAAAAAAAATAATAATAATAAATTATATGTGGTCCTTTAAAATCTTTTAAATTCTTATGATATAAATCTTTTAAAATCCAATAAGAAAAAAATCCTAATTAAAAAAAAAATGTAACAAAATCTTATAAGTCATTACATTCTTAAATAATCTTTTAAAATCCACTGGACTTATTTATCCATAAATAATCTTTTAAAATCTCAATTGAATACACCCCTTCAAATCTGATTTGGAGAGATCTTGGATTGTCCTTATTGTATTGGGATACAACAAGGCAATCCCAACTCTATAAATAGAAGCAAAATTTGGCCAAGTGGTGTATCCTTCTCCCTTGGTCGAAAATTGTACTCTCCCACTCTTTTTGGTTGTTCCAAATTGGATTTTAGTTTCTTTGATATTAAATCTATATTTCAAACATCCTAAAAAGAAAATTATTTTTCTTAGTTCTCAAAGTGAGAGCGATTTGTTCGTATAGGAGTTGTATTGTGCCAACTAGAGCTACAACGTTTGGTGCTCTACTATAAGGGAAAATTTAAGAAGGCTCAAGAAAATAATAAACGCATCCATTTATGATTTCTTTATTATTGATTTTAATTATGTTGATGAATAAAATTGATATCATGCATGTTTAAATTAATAAATTTTAATTTGTTAGTATAGTTTGTTTATAAACGATATAATCACAAACTTTAAAATGATTTTGGAAGAAAATTTTAAATTTTAGTTACATGTATTCTTCTACGCTAACCCCAAAGCCTTGCAATATGGAGGAGAAGTATTTAATTAGTAAATGAATATTTGATTGATGAGAATGATAGATGATTTGGGATTTTCTTAAGAATAGATTAGTTAGATTAGAAGGATAACAACTTGGAGTAAAGAATGAAGTTAGGGTATTGTTCATGGTAGAGAGAAAAGAAAGGCCTTTGTTTTCAAGAGAGCAAAAAAAAATGAGGGAGGAGGAGAAATGAGAAAGTGAAAGAATGAGAGAAGAAGAAGAAGCAGCTTTGGCGTGGGAGTTGAAAGATTGAGTTTGAGTTATTAAGTGTAAAATTATGAATAGGTACCTACTGTTCTCAAAATTAATTATTGGTGTTAAAAGTTCAGGACTTTGGTTATTGAAAATGGAGAATAAAATATATTGATAGATTGAATATCAACTTAAGGTAGTTGTAATTTTACACACAGAGATATGAGTTGTGCTTTTTCCCTTAAATTGATTTGTTTGTGATGAAATCTATGGTTTTGAGAAAAGTATGTACGGAGGAAATCTTAAATAGGCAATGCGTATATGTTATAATTAATTAAGATTTTGATGAAATGAAAGTATATTTATTATTTAAAATTGAGGATTGAATTGTTATAATATCTGAATTTTGGGAATGAGTGCATAAGAAATAAATTAGAGTATTTGAAATCAGATTTGCATAATAATCATTGAAAATGTGGAAATGTAATTTGTTACTTTGATTTTTAGCTAACTTCAATGAGTATTTTCAAAAGAAATATATGAGTTATAGTTTTAGAAATGGTTTTTATAGTTTATACAAGGTTGCCAAATTATCTCAATTTAGGGTAAGAAATACATCATATGGAGGATAGCTTGAGAATTATTTTATTTTAATTTTAGTATTAACTGTGTCAATTAAGATGAAATTATTTACAACGAAGCAAGACACTTATAAATATAAGAGAAGATTAAATATTAGCTTTCATATTATAATTTATATATTATAATATATAAAAAAATAATATATACTCTTATATAAAGAGTTTCACCATTTACCCCAGTAAAATATAATTAGCTATTCATGCTTTAAATAAAAACATACATAATTTTATTAAAGAAAGAAAAACAAATTATAACAAAAAAAATATAACATACAAGACACTTTTTACACAATTCTCAAAAGAACTCTAAAGAAAACATAAAGAAAATTAGGTACTAGAGGTGCTCAGCACCTCTTCAGCTTCTCAAATTGCAAATACAATTTGTAATATGAGAAGCATGCAATAATTTGTAAGTGAAAGGGGGCCATCCACCGAAAAGTTTTTTATTTTTTACTCGTCATTTTCCTTTTTTTTTTCTTTTTTCTTTTTTTTTTGTTTTTCTTTTGTTTTCTTTTATATATTTATATAAAATACATATGTAGTTAAATACATTATAAATTCATTTTGTTATCAATCTAAACACGGTAAATATTTTTCAAGTCCAATTTGAATCTAGATGTCACACTCTTTTGGGTTTCGAGGGCCCTGAAATTCAGATCTCATATCCATTTTTCATATTGAGCTTCTAAAGTAATATTTTTCCTACACAAGAAATAAAAATCACAATAAAAATAAATAAAATGTAAATTTAATTATTATTTCACAAATGTGCTAATTTAATAATAGGATTAATGAAACTATAAGTGTAAAATGATTACTTTCTCTTTTATTAAATGTACACTTTTTAATATTCATCACATTCCTAATGAGTTTATTATCAGTCCCTATTAATTTAAGCAAAAACTTAAAAGAAAGATTTTTATCCAAGTTAATAATTATTTATTTCTTTCCAAATTATCAAATAAGTAAACCATCATGTATTATTAACCATTCTTCCATACAGACATAAGATAAAGTATCAATCAATTTAATATGACCACAATATTCATATGTCTTGTTAAAAAATAATAATATTTTAATCCTAAAGTTATATAAGAATTTACATATTTTTTGGCAATAGAAGTTTATTTATATAGAAAAAATAATTTTTTTGAATAATATTTCTTCAATTCTTGTAACGAGTTTTGGGCTAATGACTTCCAAACCAAATAGCTTTAGGGCACTAGGTGTTCAGACACTCCTACAGACTTAATTATTCGGTTCTCGGATGTTAAAAAAAAGTATCTGATTTCCTTAAGCTTTCTCCTTAACCCATGTAACGAGTTTTGGGTCAGTGACTCACATACCAGTTGGTCTTAGGGTACTAAGTGTTAAAACACTCTTACGGACTTAATAGCTTGAGTCAGAAAGTAGAGAAGAATGCCCAGAACAAGGCAAGAACTAGAGTCTCAATCTGAACTGAAGATTGAAGCATAAGACCTCACCACGAGTTCTTTCTTCTTTTTCTCTTTTAGTTTTTTTAATGAGTTCTTGCTTCTTATTAATTAATTATTTGCGATTAATGAACATCATGTGTAAGTAATTCATTAATCTATGGCTGTAATGGATCTGAAGCATTATTTTTAATTAGAGTTGTATCTTTTTATTCTTTTGAGTTTGTGATTGGATTGTTTATTATTCTCTATTCTTAATATGTTCTATTGCTAGGATACGTGTGATAAACCCTACGGAACTTAGAAAAATGAAATTTGGATTTAACCTTTGGAATTAATAACTCGTGATCATATTCAAAGAATTGATTTCCGTGTATGATGTGAATATACCTGTAGGGAATGCATAGCCACTATTAGGACTTGAACTTAATGAGTTTGAATTATATTAATTATCATAAGAATATAGGTAATTGAGCTAAGTTGGACATTTCTACCTGACTATTGGAAGAGACTTGTAAATAATTTCATGTCCTAGGTTAATAATCCATAACAAGTACCTAATTGAATGAAAATTGCATACATATTTGTTAAGGTGCTTGGTGAAGTTGTAACCCTAAATTTTTAATCACATAATTTTTCATGTCTCTTTAGATTTTAGTTAGTTACTTTTAATCTATCAAAACCATTAACTTGTTTATTTAGTTTTAGTAAAGTAGGTCTACTTCTAAGATTTAATAGGATTAATAGTAAGTTCTTCTAGGTTCGATATTTTTTATACTATTTGAGCGATACGTACGTTGTGTGACATGTAAAATTGCGATCAGGAGAGAATATGATGTTTCAAAATTTTGTAGGTTAGAATTAAAAATTTATTGAAATTTTATATTTTGTGATTTTATAGGTTGGGAAATGTTTAAATATATGGGAGATCGTGGAAATTGCAGAATTTTGCCAAAAAAGTTACTTACAAAAATATTTTATATAGTTTTGTAAGATAAAGTTAGAAAGATTCATCTCGGAGTTCGGGACAAGTCATTTGGTTAGGTCTTGGAATACAGTAAAATCTCTGTAAATGAATATTGTTAGGATCAAGAAAAAATATTCATTTAACGAGAATAAAATAATTTTACATATTTTTGTTACATTTATATCATTTTATTGTACTTGTATTATTACTTCAACTAAGATTCATGCATATAATTATTAATTATATTTATTGAGGAATTAAAAAATTAAATTAAGTATATTGTAACAAATAATTTAGTAAAGGTGATGCATGAATTTTATATTATTCATTATTAATTATATTTATTGAGAAACTAAAAGATTAAATTAAGTATATTGTAACAAATAATTTAGTAAATGCTATGCATGAATTTTATATTAATAATTAATAATTATATTTATTGAGAAAATAAAAAAATTAAATTAAGTACATTGTAATAAATAATTTAATAAATGCTATGCATGAACACAAACTTTATAAATATATTAGCTTTATTTTTATTCTCAAATCATTACATTTTTCACATACTTCTCCTTCATGGCTTCTGATTTGAAAGGAGTAAAAAAAAAAATCTACATTGACTGACGAGAGGAGGAGAGCATTATACGAGTATAAAAATGAAAGATTTGCAGCAATAAGTTCAACAAAATATATCAAATATAGTGCATGCTTTGCAAAAAAATGAATTCAATTTAGGAATAAAGAAAAAAAAAACAAACAATTTTATATGCATATTTTCAAAAAGAGTTGAATTGAGAAGTTTTCAATGGAAAAAATCAATAATAATATGAATTTTATATGTTATTACTTTATTTTATATTTAATTAATTATTCATTTATATTTTCGTTGGGACTTTAAGGATCCGGAAAAAAAATTATTATCTTTTGCATTTAGTGAAATTATTCATTTAGCATACTGGCCCAAAGCGGAACCGAAAGAATTTATTTATTAATCAAGATTATTCATAGCAGCTATAATTAAATTCAACGGAAAAATAAAAGTTATGAAAGTCGTATAGAAGATATTTCAAAAATTAGTTGATTGCAATTTCATCTGGAAGTTATAAACATAACAAGATACAGTTAACATAATCAATTGTTCTTAGTTATTAATTCCATAACATTCTGTCGATGAACTTAAAAAATAATATATATATATATACACATACATACACACACAAATAAACCAACAATAAAATACAGGCAATATAGGTTGAATCCTGAGTTTAGAAATAGTAAAAAATTGAATCTACTAAGAGATGATAGAGAACACCGTTTGTGTGATGGTGAGTAAAAGAAGGATTACAGCTCCGGCGACGGAGATAGATGCCCATGGAGTGTTGAAATAATTTTGTTTCAAGGTTGCCTTCCATTTGTGCCAAGGGATGTTGCAATGGGCCTTTAGATCGTGAACAAGATCAGAATACAGAAAAGCATCTTTATACAAAGCAGTCTGTTTGGCGAGGTTGTGGAAAAGAGTTGACACAGCTTCACTATCCTCCAGCCAATTTTTAATAACTCCACTTTGAACCAATAATTCAACATCCTTTGCAGTGTTTATCAGGTGACTCATCATTAAAATATAGTCATTTATATGGTGGTCTACAATATGTATTGACTCAAATGCAAGAAGATTTCTGAATATACCTTCGGTGGATGTATATATTTCCAACAATGGAATTTCCAAAATGCCACTGCTGAAAGTTATGTCAAGCAGATTGTTTTGTGACCCCAACTTAAACTTGACTCCTGCTTGGTGAAGTTCCATTACTGTGGGTATGTTTTCAGGAGCTGCCGCCGTATTTTGAGATAGTGATTGGGGTGGCTCAAGACAGTGCCTTCTCAAATCAAGAAGATGTTTAGCTTTAGAAAAGTAGGTTTCTATTAAATTCTCTGATCTTTCAAGTTGACTACAATCTGTGGGTATGTTTTCAGGATCTCGCAATTTGGATGGCCCAAGACAGAGTCTTCTCAAATCAAGAAGATGTTTAGCTTCAGAAAAGTAGGTTTCTATTAAATTCTCCGATCTTTCAAGTTGACTACAATCCTTAAACCAATCTCTAATTAATTTGAGAATAAAAAGCGGAATCTGAAGCAGCTACAGTGAACAAATTGTTGAGAATAAAAAGCGGAATCTGATTTTCCTGCAGCCATATGTCAGGAAAAACATGTATCCATGGTCTTCCCAATACACAATCATCATTACTTATCAAATCAAAGTTAGCCCATCTGAGCAAGTACTCAATGACGAAGACTGCATCCACTAAAATCATTGTCACGAATTCATCGCTTTCAATTTCAATTGTTTCTGCATAAAAGTTGCGCAGACTCACTTCTTTATCTTTTATAAATGTAAGAAAATCTTCCATGGTTACCTGAGTTCGTTGAAGAAAGTGTCGTAGGTATCTTCTCTTATGCTCTTCCATAATCCTTAGCTCCGGCTTACCATGGTGAAGCGGGCCAATAGAGACTACTTTCGGAGTGAAAGCACTTTCACTTAAGCCCCGGATGCCCGGAGGAACTCTAAAGATGGAATACTCTTTGTTTATGGGATGCAAGGTCTCAATGTTTTCTTTTAATGAAGCTGCTAATTTCTTTATATCCATGGATGCATGCTCGCTGTTTGCCATTTCGCTTGCCGCTTCTGTAGCAACAAAATAAATGAAACTAGTCAATTCCGAAAATAACATGAAAAGAAATAGCCAACAACATACTGAATTTACATCCATTTCTAAGCCATTAAATTTTTCATAATCTCTTATCACGCGTATCTTATTAATACAAGTATACGATTAAAATCAGTATATTTAAATTATTATCAAATATTTAAATATTATCATTAAAAAAAAAAAAAAAAAACACTAGGCACAAATCAATATTTAAAAAAAAAAAAAAAAAAAAAAGATAATTGTTTAGAAATAAGGGGAAAACTTACATTGGTTTGTCTGTAGCCTCTACTGTGCCTACATCAACAAGCCTATTTATAATTTTCATGGGCGACAAAACATTAATTACGGAAGAAGATTTTAAAGAACAAAGTAATTGATATTCCTACACCTCATCTGAAGTAAACTTGATATGAAGCATTAAAAAACGTATCACAGTCACAGAGAAGATTTTCCTTTTAGTATCATCAGTCTAATATTTGCTCTTTTTAACTTATTTAAGCAATAATTATTAGTTCATTACATTATCGATCGTGGTCATTGCGCTAGGTGATTAGGAAACTATTATATGATGATATAAACGATCGTGGAATTTGAAACGAAAAATAATTCCAGTGCCACCACAATCACGGAAAGAATTGAACCCTTCACCTCAAGCGTAAGGCAAGGAAGAATCAACCTATAAAATTATTCAAAACTATGAAGATGCTTACCCCCCTCGTCATCCAACAACCATATGCTATGTCAAGTCCGACCCAATTTTATGAAGATGCTTACCATTTGTTTTGGTAGTATAAAAATTGGTTTAGTGACCTAGACCTTTGGCCCCTCATAATTTTATTTTTATCTAAGCCCACAAAAAAGTTCTAATCAGTTGAGAGAATCTTTTACTTAATAACATGTGCTCAAGTTGTATCTTAAATATTGTGAGACATTACAATCTACCACCTTAGAGTTCACTATCATTGTTGGCACATCGATTGATGAGCTAATTCTAATATCATTTATAAGGTCCAATCTAACTAAGTAGATTTTATCCCCTTGAGAAAACCATAACCTTGATGATTGATAATGATGGTGGTTAATTATAACACTATAAAAAAAATAAGGTTTTTAGCGTCAAAAAATATTGACGCTAAAAGAAGATATATTGACGTTAAAAAAATATTAGCATCGAATATTTTCGATACTAATACGTGGACGAGAAAGACTATTAGCGTCGAGACTATACTTTCGACGCTAAAGTATAATATTTTGCGTCAAAATATTTCCGACATTAAAATTGAGACCTTTAGCGTTGAAAATTTTTTCCGACGCCAATAATTTTTTACTTAATAAAAAACTTATATTTTTTTACCTTTAGCGTCGAGTATGAGAAGAAATAATACTCCGTCCAGACGATGTCGGCTTCATACAAGTGCCAAGACCGATGTTGTACGTTGTCTGGTTCTTGAAAACCAATAAGCATGCACATAATTAATTAATTAATTAATTATAAAACAAACTAATTAATCTCACATATATGTATCATCATCAACTAACAATAAATTAACTAACTAAAACAATATATATAATAAAGATAATTACAAAAATTATAACCTTAATTTTTAAGAGAGGTTAAACTTAAATTAAGTGAAATTGATTCAAATATAAAGAAAAATAAGGAGTTATGGTTTAGTAAAAGATGAAATAAAAGTTACCTTGTGAAAAATTGAAGTTTTGTTTGATGATTTGTAGGAAGCTTTTGAGAAAAAATTATAGAGAAGAGAAAGATGAGAAAGAAGAATGGGGAATGTCGGTGGTTTTGGGGTTATAACAAACCTTTGGCGTCGAATTAGAAATTTTCGACACTAAATGTTACCTTTTTAGCGTCGAATAATTTATTCAACAGCAAATGATCATCGACACTAGTGTCAGTGGTTTTGTATTGTAATAACACTTTAGCGTCGAATTCAACAGTTCGACGCCAATATTACGTCTTTAGCGTCGAAATAAAAATTCGACGCTAAAAGGTAATGAGAGTATCGGTGATTTTGGGTCGTAAGAATCATTTAGCGTTGAAAAAATATCGAAGCAAAAGATATGACTTTTAGCGTTGAAATATTATCTTCGACACAAAAGGGTAAAGTCATTAGCGTTGAAATAAATTTTGACGCTCAATATCATATATTTTGCGTCGAAATAATTTTCTCAATGCTAAAGATATATTATCTGCGTCGAAATATGTTTCAACACAATAGAACTGATCCTTTAATGTCGAACTTTATTTTTCGATGCTCAAATATCTTTTTAGCGTCAAATGATTTTTCGACACTAAAATTTCAACGCTAAAAATTACTTTTCTTGTAGTGTAATGTTTGATACTAGTGTTGATAGCGTCTTGCGAGTGTTGAAAATTATTGATTTTGTCTTTGAGAGGAAGAGAGGAGAATTAGTGAGAAGTTAGAATTGGGATTTTTAGATAAGAATTTGTGAGAGTAATTTTGTCTACACAATGGGTCTTCGTTTATTTTTTGGAACATAAAATTTGGGTGCATTATTTTGATATTTCAAAATTAAAAATGTGCAATTTCTATAATTTCCCTTCATTCTTTTTATTTATTTATGAAATACGAACAAATCTCAAAATCTTAATTTAGTTTCTTTTTATTGAGTGAATCACTTCAAAACTCTAATAAATTTTTAATTAAAAAATGTACTTTTAATTAGGATTTAAAAGATAAATAGAGATTATGGTATCTGTATATAAATTGTAACGGCCGAATATTTACAAAAGAACTTAACGAGAAAAACGAAAAATCGAGTATGAATTTTTCTGAAGCAAATAATCGAGAATGAATATTTCCGAAGCATAAGGACATCAAAGGTGATTCAGTGACGAATTAGATTTATGAGGGCTTAGGGGCTTTATGTAATATTGAAAAATGTGTGGGATGTGTGAAGAAAATAAAGTGGATGCTTTTGCTAAATGCGCCTATTAATCACAATCCATCAAATTACTAAATACGCTTAAGCCCAAATCAAACAAATAACAAGCCCATTTAAGCTTGTCATTGGGAAGCCAGCCAAATTAAACTGGTGAGGCTGAGCCCAAATCTAGAATAATCTTGTTATTTCTACTCTCTCATTGCAAAAATATATAAGAAATAAAGAAGCAACGAAATAAAAGAAAAATGCTCATTTTTTTTGGCTTACTGCCGATAGAGAAGAAGCAGAAGGAAGATCTGAAATTGTTCTCCATTTTGTGAGTCAAAGAGAGTAGAAACTAAGGAGTCAAGCCTAAATAAGTTCAAGAGGAACTCAATCAAGTCCAAGACAAGCCTTAGAAGAGAGGGAGTTGAATAATAATTGAATTCACCTTGAGGTAAGAAAAATCTTATTTTATACCTTGCAATTTCAGTTTGGTTGCAGATAATAATTATGTGAAGATGAATGATGATAATTTTGTATTTATGTGGTAAATGTGAAGAAATGATTAGGGAGTGTGATATGGGTCGTAGTAAACCCTAGAATATTTGCTTGAATTAGGGATCATGAGTATGAGTAAGGATTATGGTGTTGAAATGGAATGTGTCTAATGGAGTTGATAGGCGATGTTGATGATGAATTCATGCTCGTAGATGCAAAAAAAAAAAAAAAAAATGGTAAATTTATAAATTGGTAATTTCGGCAGCTAAGGGTGAGCTGAGTTTTGTTGTGTTTTATAGTTGATAATGTGTAATTGTAGTGTTAAAATGTATACTAGTAATGGTTAAATCTAATGGGTTAAAAAGGGCAGAGAGTAAAGTCAAGTAGCAGTGGATTCTGTGAAGAAGTGCAGCTTGGACAGCCCTCATTGTTTCGGTCATTAAATGAATTCTACACCTTCGGTTGACACACCGTAAAAAGACATAATAGGGTTCAACATATTCAAAAATTAAAAATTTTTGGACTTAGGATGAAGCCAAACCAAAATTTTAAAGTTGAGGACACCCAGTGGCGGTGCCACTTGCCCAGGAAAAAAATATATTTATTTTTTATAAATAAATTATTATTATTTGATTTAACATAGAAGACCCTTCTAAAATTTCAAAACTTTAAAATATCAAATCTTAAAATAAAATATTTTCTAATTTTTATTTTTGTTAATTTTTTTGATCATCAGTTTAAATCAATCAACCAACTATTCAGTTAGAGCGGTCTCAAAATTTTATCCAAAATCTAAATAAAATGTTAGATTTTATGTGTAATGACTTTTTATACTTTTTATTGTTTATGAATAGGGGTCTCGTTTCAGGAACTCCCCTATAATTTAAGAAAACTCATGAAGCCCTTGAATTTAGCCCTGTTGAAATTTTTTTCTAAATTTGAGGGGTGTGTGTCTGTGTATATTATAGGAAATGAAATGATAAAATGCTTAAGTGAAAAAGACTAAATCTTTGGGTTTAAAGGAAATAATATGTTTTTAAATGGGAAATAACATAACTCTTAGATTGAAAGGACCCAACGGAGGATTATAACCCTTTAAGAATTGCTTTCATTGACAAAATAATGCGTTTTCAAAGACAACCCTCCATATCTATAAAAATGAGTGCTTGAATTCATTTTTTGATCATCCAAAAGAATAAAAAAACATTCATTCTAAAAAATCTGAAGTATAAAAAGAGTTTCCCCATTTTCAATTTCAAGTTCAAGTTCAAGTTCTTAGAGAAATGAGTGTCCATTCAACATGAAGCAATCAAGTTATCATGAGAGAACGTTAGCCACAATCCCACAAATTTGATTGAAAGTTACATGTTAAAATTGATTAATAACACATTATAGATAAAAAGTCCCTCCTGGATCAAATTCCTGGCTCCGCCACTGAGTGACACCCAGTTTTTTTCTGAACAGTCCTTGAAATTCAGCTTAGAACTTAAGTTTTCGAAATCGAAACTGAGATTCGTAAAAAAAACCGACATAAACTAAACACATTAAAGTCCATTTTATTTAAATTTCAGCTGTTGATTCTTTTCCAATTAATTGTAGTGAATTTTCGAAGTTAACCTTTGAGCAGAGGATTTTAACATTTTGGTATAATTTGAAAATTTTCGCTATCGTACTTCCGTAATTTGAAATCTAAGTCCGTAAATTTCTTAAATGACTTGAGTACCCTGAATTTTTAGTGAATTTGGTATCTCATGCCTTGCAAAATCTAATTCATGTTTAAGAATTACTTTTGTCATACCTAGTCTAATGAATTCGATATATTATCTGTTATTGACAGGAGTTTACATCGTACTTCCGTAATTTGAAATCTAAGTCCGTAAATTTCTTAAATGACTTGAGTACCCTGAATTTTTAGTGAATTTGGTATCTCATGCCTTGCAAAATCTAATTCATGTTTAAGAATTACTTTTGTCATACCTAGTCTAATGAATTCGATATATTATCTGTTATTGACAGGAGTTTACATCGTTAGTGATTTCATATCGAGTTTCTAGACAATCATCAATCTCTGTGAGTAGATGCTTTATTTTATGTTTTCTTGACTTATAATTTAAAATATTTCAAGTTTTGAAGGTTTATTTGTTTTGACGTTTTAAATTGATAAAGAATCTGCATAATGATTAAATATTTCTGTCTCAGCGCTTGTTCCGTTTTTTCATGATTTCTAAATTATCTAAATGTTTCCGTTGAGATGCTCGATTGATGATATGTTTCCGCCCCGACGTTTGTTGCATGTTTTTATGTTTTTATGACTCATCATATGTTTCCGACGGGGTGCTTGTTTAGGGTCTCATCCATCATAAATGGATTGACCCGCTACCTTGTCGACAAGGGAATCGTTCGTTCCTCGCTCAGTCTATGGGCGTTGAGTGCTTGATATGTTTTTTACGACACGTGCATGAAAAATGGTTGATGGACATGTTTTAGAATTTTTTATGGTTTGTTATTTTTAGTATACACTCACCAGATCGTTCAAAAGATTTTACCCCCCCCCCCCCTCCGCAGTTTGTTTTGCAGGTAGCTTTATCTGGTGAGCCATAGTCGAGCAGGAACCTGAGATTGAGGAATTGAGTTACTGCAGTCACTAGAGTATGGGTCTGTTGTAGTTCGCATTCAAATAGAATACACATATGTCGGTGTGAGTCAAATCTAAAGTTATATGATGTTATTTAAATGAAGAATAAATATTTATTTAAAGTCAGTAAGTAGTTCGTATAGCACAAATAGGTTCATGAATTAGTTTAATAAATATTTGTTATAATAACATGGTCTAGAAAGGGTAGAAATGGTTAGAGGTTCAGGGTGGTGGTGAGGATCCATTACCTGCCGGTAACGTATCCACACTAGGGATGTTACATAAACTTTGTTAGAATAATAAAATTTTAAGTATATAATTAGATATTTTCCAACTAGGTAATTTTAATTGAAGATGAGCTTCATTAGAACTTCCGAAAGGTCGTAATAGCATCACTCAATTAGGTATTATATTAATGTTTTATGCGGCGTCCTGTTTAGGCATTCAGATTATACGTTGGGCGGGCCCCTGGCTTTTCTTCTAAAGTCAACATAAAATTTGGCCCGAGAGCATCAATTTTTTTCTTTCGAGAAGCAAAGAAAATTTGATCACCAGATCGTCTGGGAAAATAATTTGTAAATTAAAATTAATTCTTTATAATATAACTCAAGCACTGAAGGGTGATATTGGGAGAAGAAATTATATTTTAAAAATGATTTTATTAACAGATATATTGCAGCAAGTTCATGAAAATATCTCCATTGATCATTGTTGTTCCGTTAGGCGGATTATGCTATTAATCATATTATAATATGCATTATTCAAACAAAGTCATTAAATAAAAACCATGCAAATCATTAATTAAACATAAACATCAGAATTGGAAAAACATTGAAGTTGTAGAAGATGAATACTTGAGACTAAGTCAAGAAAAATTTTTCCTTAAGAACTCAGTAGTCCCGTCTTAGTATTCTTCGGATTTCTTTTTACTAACGTTCTCTCATGATAATTTGGTTGCTTCTTATAGAAGGAGCACTACTTTCTTCAAGAACTCATGATAACTTGGTTGCTTCTTATAGAAGGAGCACTACTTTCTTCAAGAACTTGAACTTGGATTAATGGTGGAAATTATCAAAAACTCTACTTTCTAAGTATATATGTGATTAATTGAATAAATTAAAAATGAACCTAAGGCCCTTTTTATAGACATGGATGGGTGCCTTTTTAGGCACCCTTTAGTTTAAGAGTGTAATCCTTCTAAAGGTTATACTCATTCATAATGTCCTTTGAACTTTCGAGGTATATTTTTTCATTCTTAGAGGATGTGTCCATTGTGTCTTTCCCCTAAGACACTCCTAAGAGACATGTCTCTCCTATAATTATAAATATATTAGAGAATTTCTCTAAAATCTTCCACAGTTCTCTAAATATTAATGCAGACACTTTAGGGAGTTTCCTTAAAATGAAACTACATCGAAATAAGTAGCTTTCTCCTTGAACCTTTCTTAATGAATAACTATCGGATTTACTTGGCAAACCAGTGACCCATAGTCTTGAAATGTTTTTCCATTAGTGTAAACCAAGACAATAGCCATCACACAGCTTCATTCCGACAATTTTTCGTTCTATTGTTGTGTTCAATTCGGCCATGAACATCGATTATGGCTTCATCAAGTACTTTAAGGAATCCAGCTTCTAAACTTCTCATGGAAGCGGCCTCACTTTTTACTTGAAATATGTGATCTACTATGAAAGGTAATTGTTTTTACCCATATTATGACTCTTTTCCTAATATAGTGATCATTAAAAGCCTTAACTTATCCTAACCTTGACAGACAGCATTATAAGTCATTATATGAATGAGAAAGAGTATAAAACTCTACCGTGCTTGTTTTGAATTTCACAAAGTTTCAGTTGTCCCTTTTGAATCTATATCTTGGGATTTCCAATCAGATGGGTTAGATTTCCACAATGACAATTCTTAATTTATAGGCTTCAAGCTCATTCCCCTCGATGACTTTTCAACTTGCTCTCTAGGTAAACTTTTAGTAAGTGGATCTATTAGGTTTTCCTTTGACTTGATATAATCTATTGAAATTATGTCACTTGAGAGCAGTTGCCTTATGGTTTTGTGTCTTCGACGTATGTGTCGAGATTCACCATTATACATTGTATTTTGGGCTCTCCCGATATCCTATTAGCTATCACAATGTATGTGTAGACAACAGGACCTGCGCGACGCTTGCTGTTCTAGGCTCGCGGCCTAGTTGGGAAATACGAAATAACATGGAGTCGCCACCCGGTGTGAACCGGGACAAAGATTTAAGGTCGCACTCACCCCTCACAAGGGAAGACCTCAAACCGTTGGGTTCGAAATGGTCCCTTACTTATGTCACTTGTGATGATATAATTTGTGCAATAAATCAACCGAGTTTATTCAATAATCATGATCGAGGGTATTCATATCTAACATGCATTCGCTAAATAAATCTTATTCTAAGTTTGCATGCTTTTAATAAATCATTAAACGGTAAACACACAATAAAACACAACGAGCATATCAAACCATTCAATTGAAATAAACAAATAACTATTTGAATATAAACATAAACTAAGCAACCTATCATGCATAAAACTAACATTATCATGCTTTGACAATAAATAATAAACTAGGACAAATCATGCTTTAAACAATAGATAAATAACCTGCAAACTATATCATGCTCAAATATAAGTTTGGATGAGACGAAATACGTGTATCTCAAGTGGTACATGGCGTTGTATCCCGAGTGCAGACCGCACTACCGTCCATTCGGAATCGGCTACGGAATTTACGTCCGGGTTTCCATCCGATATACCACAAAAGGGAACACATATCCCGCTCCCGCTCATCCAACATTCACATCATGCCTCAACAAATGACTCTCATGCGATAATATAAAAAAATAAACGAAAAGTAATAAATAAAAAGGTGCCCTCAGGTCTAACCTCTTTTGTCGTCTCTCGAAAGCGCGTTACACGGCCGTCGGAAGGGTTGATGTTCCGTAACTTTTCTGGTTCACTAATCCAATGTTTTTTCCTCGCTGTCTTGCTATTCGGAATACTGTTTCCACTCCGTTTCGTTCCTGTTTTCGGGAAATTTTCTGGTCACTGTTTCAGGTTTGTTAAGGCACTGTTTTCGGCAGTTTCGGGGTGCATTTTCGGGCAGATTTGTGACGTGTTTTAGAGGTGATTTCAGGGGTAATATGCGGCTATTTTCAGAGGGTTCTATGGCAGTTTGGGGCTCGGTTTCAGGGCTTATTTTACGTGTATGTGTGGGCGTGTGTGCGTGTGTGGATTAGGGTTGATGGATGGTGCATGTTAGGGATAGTGAGTGGTGCAGTTCACATGTACAGTGAGCGTGTGTGTTGAGTTTGTTTCAGGCAGTGAGGGATTGGTTTTGGGATTATTGCTGTGTATAAGCTTGGTCGGTGGGCAGTAGTTCATGTGGCTATTTGTTCATGGTGCATGTTGCTTTATCGTGAGGTTTGGTGGATGGCTTATGTCTAATGGCGTGGGGATGTTTAACGTCTTTGGCTGCATGGAGTTCGGTAGATTGGCAGTGTCGGTTGGCCACTAAATGCTATGTGTGATGGCAGCGTGAAGGAGTCATTTGCTTGGAAGGCAATCAAATGCGTGAGGGGGCAGTTATTTTTCTTGTAGGGGGCGTGGTTTATGGCGTTGAAGGGCCTTCCATGGGTGTTTGTGAAGGTTGAGTTTAAGGGTTTGCTGGTCTGTGTGATGAGGGTGATGTGTCAGGGACGTGATTTAGAGGCAATGGCTGAAGGGTTTTTGGTGGAGGCTTCTTCACGGCAATGGGAGGTCTTTTGGGCGTGAGTTGCTAGGGATGTTTTTGGTGTGTTTGTTGTGAGTTTCCGCCAGGAAGAAGATGAACCCCCCTAGGGTTTTGTTTGTTATTCTTTATATAGTTAGAAGGTATAGTTAGGGTTTGTGCATGATTTTGTTAGGAAACAAATCAATTAATTAGGGAGGGATTTGTGTTTAATTTTAATTATTTAAGGCAAGAACTTATTTAAATTTGGTGAGGGAATCATTTTTAAATTGGTGAGTTATTTATTAAATTATGAATGAATTTATTTGATTCGATTTAATTTAATTTCATTTAATTTGTTTTATTGGTTTTAATTTAATTTCAATTTAATTGATTTTAGTTTAATAGGTTTTAATTCAATTCAATTCAATTTAATTTGTTTTAAATTTAATTGGTTTTAATTTAATTTGTGACATGTATTTTAAATATCTTAATTATTTAATTTGTGAGATGATTTAATGGTTTTGGGTTAGGTGTGTGCTTTGAAACGGAGACCAAGCAAGCGAACCGAAGCTAAACAACGGGATTAAATCCAACAAAAATTCTAATTTCCAACTTTACCCTCCCAACGTCCGTTTCCCGCGGCTTTCACAATCAAAGAGGTAGTGTCTCCATACGAGACTCATCATCGGGTTTCACATGTAAAAATGCAATGCCTACAGTCGCCCCCACTTTGATGGGACTTGTGGAGTGTGTGACTTTGAACAATCCTATCAAAGTTATGCAATGCATTTTCACTTACTTGGCTCGCCAGCTGCCACCCGACTTGCATGCTTCTACGCCGAGCTGATGATGCAGTGGACCTCGATCCTAGGACGCATCCCAATAACTACAACCGACAACGGGGGCCTCGACCCTGGGACGCATCCCAAAACCGCTGACAAAATGGGCCTCGGCCCGGGGACGCATCCCCAAAAATGATGCAGTGGGTCCACGACCCTGGGACGCATCCCAATAACTGCAACCGACAACGGGGGCCTCGACCCTGGGACGCATCCCAATACCGTTGACAAAATGGGCCTCGGCCCGGGGACGCATCCCCAAAAATGATGTAGTGGGTCCACGACCCTAGGACGCATCCCAATAACTGCAACCGACAACGGGGGCCTCGACCCTGGGACGCATCCCAATACCGTTGACAAAATGGGCCTCAGCCCGGGGACGCATCCCCAAAAATGATGCAGTGGGTCCACGACCTTGGGACGTATCCCAATAACTGCAACCGACAACGGGGGCCTCGACCCTGGGACGCATCCCCAAAAACTGCTGATGATATGGGTTTACAACCCTGGGACGCATCCCTAAAATACTGATAAAATATGAGCCTCAACTCTGGGACGCATCCCCAAAACTGCTGATGCTGATGATGACGTAGGCCTCGGCCTTGAGACTCATCTCTGAAACTGAAGCTGATGGGGGACCTCGTCCCTGGAACTCATCCCTACAACTGATACTGATGATAACGTAGGCCTCGGCCTTGAGATTCATCCCTGAAACTGAAACTGATGCCGACGTAGGCCTCGGCCCTGGGACTCATCCCCGCAACTGATGCTGATATAGATGTGGGCCTCGCCCGTAAACTGATATTGATGTGGGCCTCGCCCCCAAGTTGATATTGATGTGGACCTCACCTCCAGACTGATATGGGCCTCGCCCCCAATCTGATGCTGATGTGGGCCTCGCCCTCATACTGATACGGGCCTCGCCCCCAATCTGATGCTGATGTGTTTCCATACCCGGAGTGTCGTACCTGGCAAAACTGATCTGATGTCCCCATACCCGGAGTCCCGTACCTGGCAAAACTGATTCTGATGTCTCCATACCCGGAGTGCCATTTTTGGCATGCTAAGCCCCCATTTCCGAGGCATCGCTTATATGATGATGGTCCATTTCCGAACCGTGCTCCATTTTCGGAGTGCCATTTTCGGTGAGATGAGTTGATGGTCCATTTCCGAACCGTTACTGATGAGAGATAGTCCATTTCTGAACCATTACTGACATGAGAGTGGTCTATTTCCGAACCGTTGCTGGTGAGAGATAGTTCATTTCCGAACCATTACAGATATGAGAAGGGTCCATTTCTGAACCGTTGCTGATGAGAGATAGTCCATTTCCGAACCAATACTGATATGAGAGTGGTCCATTTCCGAACCGTTGCTGATAAGAGTGTGGTCTATTTTCGAACCGTTGCTGATGAGATATAGTCCATTTCCGAACCATTACTGACATGAGAGTGGTCCATTTCCGAACCGTTGCTGATAAGAGAGTGGTCCATTTCCGAACTGATACTGATATGAGAGTGGTCTATTTCCGAACCGTTACTGACATGAGAGTGGTCCATTTCCGAACCGTTGCTGATAAGAGAGTGGTTCATTTCTGAACCGATACTGATATGAGAGTGGTTCATTTCCGAACAGTTGCTGATGAGAGATAGTCCATTTCTGAACCATTACTGACATGAGAGCGGTCCATTTCCGAACCGTGGCTGATAAGAGAGTGGTCCATTTCCGAAACGATACTAAAATGAGAGTGGTCCATTTCTGAACCCTCGCTCCATTCTCGGATTACCATTCTCGGTTTGTTCATTCTCGAACTTTGCTCCATTCTCGGATTACCATTCTCGGCTTGTTCATTCTCGAACTGATTTTCCAATCTTGGAGTGCCATTCCCGGCTTGTTCATTCCCAAACTGTGTTTCCATTCTTGGAGTGCCATTCCCGGCAAGACTGCTACTGATGCTAATGTGGGCTTCGCCCCCAGAGTGCCATACCTGGCTGATCTGATATCTCCATACCCGGAGTGCCGTACCTGGCTGAACTGATCTGAACTAATGTAGGCCTTGCCCCCAGAATGCCATACCCGGCAGAACTGATACTGAACTATTGTGGGCCTTGCCCCCAAAATACCATACGTGGCAGAACTGATATTGAACTATTGTGGGCCTCGCCCCCATAATACCATACCCGACAGAACTGATATTGAACCATTTGTGGGCCTCACCCCCAGAATGCCATACCCGGCAGAAACTGATGTTGAACTGATGTGGGCATCGCCCCCCAGAATGTCATACCCGACAGAAACTGATGCTGAACTGATGTGGGCCTTGCCCCCAGACTGATACTGATATGGGCCTCGCCCCCATACTGAAGCTGATGTGGGCCTCGCCCCCATATTGAAACTGATTCATTTCTGAAACTGATGACATTGTACTGTTGCTGTTTCTGATTAGCTGGCCTTTTGCCGCTTTCTCTTTTTCCTTTTTGAAACTTATGAATACAAAACAAAAAAAAAAACACAAAAAAGAATGCAAAATATGTTACGTGTATGCATGCATGCATGAATGAATTTCTTATTCCGCTGGGTTAGGTCTTTCGCCAGTTCTCCAAGTGATTGCTCAGTCTTCTCTCTAGTCTCATGGCTCAATTTTTTTATTATGTCCCGGATTCACTAGGTGGTAGACTGGTCGTCCCCAATCTTGATTTAGCTTCCTGCTCCATGCTGTTTACACTTGGTCAAGATGAACCACATGGTGGGGCCTTCCATATCATTATACTATATCACATGCTATGAAATAGTCCCAATAGTTATACATATTATCGTCCTCAAGGAATGCCTAGTAATGAAAACAGAGAACATTCAAAACACTCAATGCAACTCAAATCTGAGTTTTTGAATAAATGATCTATGCCCGACTCAAAGTGTGTGTGTGCGGAGGTTCTTTGACAGCTTAATCCTTAGGTAAGCTAACTTGATGATTTCGTTTCAAAACTCGGGATCGGTGGGTCAAACCAACCTAGATGTCTCAATTATATTCCGCAATTACTTTTCCATGCTCAATGTTGTATGTCTTTATCTCTCTTTTCCTTCTCTCTCTTTTTTTTTTTTCATTTTGAACTTCATTTTTTTGTTTCAACACACCTACCCTTTAAGGTAGCATTTCTCCTCATGGTGGTCCTAATACTCGCCCATGGGTAGCTTCACGCTTATCGGTTATAGGTGGTTCAATTCTTTTCTTCTTCTTTTTTAGAGACTTTTCTTTCATTTTCAACCATACCACACATCATAACATAAGCAAATCAAGATAGACATCTAAGCAAACGGTCATTCACCGACCTACAATTTCTTCAACTAGTCACTTTGCTAACTACTCAAGCTTTCACTGCTAAGAACCATAATCAAGTGCTTACGAGTCTAACATAGATCAATCACTCAAAGTATCAGATAAAAGCACGTCAAGAGTTTATCGTTTCTAAGGTTTCGCCCTAAGGCAATCAATTCATCATTGGACTTATGTTTAACCATCAAGGACTAAAACAAATAATTTTTTTTTTCTTTTTCTCTCTTTTTTTTCTTTTTTTTTTTTTTGAAGGCCCCCCCCCCCCCCAATGGTCTTTCTGTCCTTTCCATAAGCTTTCCTGTTTCTTGATTCACGTTACTAAACTCCTCTTGACAAACCATTTTTTCCTTCTCTAACCTAACGAATATCTATGATGGCTTTTAAGACACGAGGTTAACATGATGCGTGTATGCATGAGATGCATGCGACATATGAGATATAATATGCATGTGGTTATCAAAAGCATAAAGGGGCAACTTCTATAGGATATACAACTATCGTTCTCATACGGGTTTATGACAATGCCTTTGATTGAACTCCCTTAACCCACTATAGAAACGATCAACTAATGCACAAATTATACACATCACAAGACATGATTTCAGGGCCAATTCTCTTGTCCCCAGTGGAGTCGCCAGACTGTAGACAACAGGACCTGCGCGACGCTTGCTGTTCTAGGCTCGCGGCCTAGTTGGGAAATACGAAATAACATGGAGTCGCCACCCGGTGTGAACCGGGACAAAGATTTAAGGTCGCACTCACCCCTCACAAGGGAAGACCTCAAACCGTTGGGTTCGAAATGGTCCCTTACTTATGTCACTTGTGATGATATAATTTGTGCAATAAATCAACCGAGTTTATTCAATAATCATGATCGAGGGTATTCATATCTAACATGCATTCGCTAAATAAATCTTATTCTAAGTTTGCATGCTTTTAAATAAATCATTAAACGGTAAACACACAATAAAACACAACGAGCATATCAAACCATTCAATTGAAATAAACAAATAACTATTTGAATATAAACATAAACTAAGCAACCTATCATGCATAAAACTAACATTATCATGCTTTGACAATAAATAATAAACTAGGACAAATCATGCTTTAAACAATAGATAAATAACCTGCAAACTATATCATGCTCAAATATAAGTTTGGATGAGACGAAATACGTGTATCTCAAGTGGTACATGGCGTTGTATCCCGAGTGCAGACCGCACTACCGTCCATTCGGAATCGGCTACGGAATTTACGTCCGGGTTTCCATCCGATATACCACAAAAGGGAACACATATCCCGCTCCCGCTCATCCAACATTCACATCATGCCTCAACAAATGACTCTCATGCGATAATATAAAAAAATAAACGAAAAGTAATAAATAAAAAGGTGCCCTCAGGTCTAACCTCTTTTGTCGTCTCTCGAAAGCGCGTTACACGGCCGTCGGAAGAGGGTTGATGTTCCGTAACTTTTCTGGTTCACTAATCCAATGTTTTTTCCTCGCTGTCTTGCTATTCGGAATACTGTTTCCACTCCGTTTCGTTCCTGTTTTCGGGAAATTTTCTGGTCACTGTTTCAGGTTTGTTAAGGCACTGTTTTCGGCAGTTTCGGGGTGCATTTTCGGGGTGCAGTTTTGGGCAGATTTGTGACGTGTTTTAGAGGTGATTTCAGGGGTAATATGCGGCTATTTTCAGAGGGTTCTATGGCAGTTTGGGGCTCGGTTTCAGGGCTTATTTTACGTGTATGTGTGGGCGTGTGTGCGTGTGTGGATTAGGGTTGATGGATGGTGCATGTTAGGGACAGTGAGTGGTGCAGTTCACATGTACAGTGAGCGTGTGTGTTGAGTTTGTTTCAGGCAGTGAGGGATTGGTTTTGGGATTATTGCTGTGTATAAGCTTGGTCGGTGGGCAGTAGTTCATGTGGCTATTTGTTCATGGTCCATGTTGCTTTATCGTGAGGTTTGGTGGATGGCTTATGTCTAATGGCGTGGGGATGCTTAACGTCTTTGGCTGCATGGAGTTCGGTAGATTGGCAGTGTCGGTTGGCCACTGAATGCTATGTGTGATGGCAGCGTGAAGGAGTCATTTGCTTGGAAGGCAATCAAATGCGTGAGGGGGCAGTTATTTTTCTTGTAGGGGGCGTGGTTTATGGCGTTGAAGGGCCTTCCATGGTGTTGTTTGTGAAGGTTGAGTTTAAGGGTTTGCTGGTCTGTGTGATGAGGGTGTGATGTGTCAGAGACGTGATTTAGAGGCAATGGCTGAAGGGTTTTTGGTGGAGGCTTCTTCACGGCAATGGGAGGTCTTTTGGGCGTGAGTTGCTAGGGATGTTTTTGGTGTGTTTGTTGTGAGTTTCCGCCAGGAAGAAGATGAACCCCCCTAGGGTTTTGTTTGTTATTCTTTATATAGTTAGAAGGTATGGTTAGGGTTGTGCATGATTTTGTTAGGAAACAAATCAATTAATTAGGGAGGGATTTGTGTTTAATTTTAATTATTTAAGGCAAGAACTTATTTAAATTTGGTGAGGGAATCATTTTTAAATTGGTGAGTTATTTATTAAATTATGAATGAATTTATTTGATTCGATTTAATTTAATTTCATTTCATTTGTTTTATTGGTTTTAATTTAATTTCAATTTAATTGATTTTAGTTTAATAGGTTTTAATTCAATTCAATTCAATTTAATTTGTTTTAAATTTAATTGGTTTTAATTTAATTTGTGACATGTATTTTAAATATCTTAATTATTTAATTTGTGAGATGATTTAATGGTTTTGGGTTAGGTGTGTGTGCTTTGAAACGGAGACCAAGCAAGCGAACCGAAGCTAAACAACGGGATTAAATCCAACAAAAATTCTAATTTCCAACTTTACCCTTCCAACGTCCGTTTCCCGCGGCTTTCACAATCAAAGAGGTAGTGTCTCCATACGAGACTCATCATCGGGTTTCACATGTAAAAATGCAATGCCTACAGTATGCTTATAGTTGTCACTAGTTTTGGCTAATTTCAAATATCCTCTAATAAATTTTGAAACCACTCTATTTCTATGAACTCAGACTCCATGGTAGGTCGGGGCAATACCGTTTGCCTCAATGATTTCCATGACACGGCTTCACCACCAAGTATGAAAACAAAATCACTCGTGGATTTGGAATCCACAATATCAGATATCTAGCTAGCATTATTATATCTCTATAGAACAGTAGGATATCTCGTATAATGCAGACCATATTTTGAAGTGTCTCTCCATACCTCAAAATTCTTATTATAGCCTTCCAGTGATTATGTCCTGGATTACTTGTATATTTACTAAGTCTGTTTACGGCTTGAGCGATATCGGGTGGTGTGTAATTTTTTGAGATACGTCAGACTTCTAATGATTCTCGAATAATCTAATTGTGATACCTTTTGTGATACCTTTTAGTTTATAGGTATGGAATAGTGTCTTTGTAGGCACCTTTTAGTTTAAGAGTGTAATTCTTCTAAAGGTTATACCCCTTCATAATATCATTTGAACTCTAGAGGTATTTTCTGTCATTCTTATAGGATATGTTCATACAACTTGTGTTTTTCTCATAAAAGATTTCTTAAGAGACATGTCTCTCCTATAATTATAAATATATTAGAGAATTTTCTTACAGATCTGGTTTGTCGTGAATCACCATAAATTATCGAGAAATCTCCAAGCTGCAGGAAAATGCCCCCTATGGTGACACCACCATCACCAAAATGTTCCCCACGACTTGCTCTCCATTTCCCCAGCTCCACTTGCCGAAAATAGTCTTCTGTGGCCAGATCTCTCTCTCTCTCACGCATGTTGAAGAAGAAAAAGAAAAACACGTGTGAAATTGCAGGCACGTTTGGAGAAGAAGGAAAATGAAAATGGTGTGAGCTGGGTATTTGCCGGAGCTAAATTGACCATCTCTCAATATCACAACAAAAAGAAAAATGAAATGCAGCTCACGGTTTTGAGATAGGAAAGAGAAGGAGAAGATTTTATAAAAGGGTTGGAAAATTTCGGTCACAAGCTCTCTGATTTTGGTTAATCAAAAATTGAATCAAATTTATAGGAATTTATTAATTAATCCCTAAAGTCAAAAATTCAAAATTTGACCAAATATTTATAAGTGAAAAGACAATAATAACCTTAAGAAAATTTTTGGTCATTATAGAAATGCACTCTCTGAATTCGAACTCAAAACCTAATAACTCAAGAATTATTAGTTATTATAGGATAATTTTAGCTTAGGATGGACCAGCTAACATTGGCCATGTTTAATTTATTTGTAGTAGCATTTTGTGGTAGAAATTTGACATGGTAAACGGCCCAAATATATGAAAATAAAAGTCAATGCACAAGCAATTCTTCTTACCACTCGAATAATTTGCTTAATGGAAAACCCTGAAATTTTTTTGCCTTTATTCGATCCCTTTCATGTTGGATAGCTTAAAGTTCATTTACATTCAAGGAAAAAAGAATTTCTAAATAATTATTAGGGTTATTTACGTTTTACTATTAAAATCATGATAAAATAACAATTTGGTACTATGAATATTAATATTTTACATTTTACTACTAAACTTATATAAAATTTAACATTTTATTATTTTTCCATCTAAATCGTTAGTTGACCGTCAGTTGATCTTTAAAAAAATGTTTTATCCAGGGGTATGTAGGGTTCGAGTCGGGTTTTTTTTGAAATTTTTGAGACCCGATCGGTATAAGATTTAGATACATTTTTTTAATGGGTATAAATTATAATTTTTACTTTTATTTTATTTTGAGGATAAAATTAGGAGTGTTTATAGGGTCGGTTCAACCTGCAACCCGACCTAATCCGATCCAATCTGCGCAGGTTTCATACAAAATAATGAGTTTTCGGATTAACCCGACTCGACCCGGAATTTTCAAGTTGGGTCATGGGTAGAAACTATAATATTTTTATTATTTTTCTAAAAATTTATTATTTGTTCTAAAAAATTTATTATTTTTTTAAAGTTTTCCCTATTATTTCATTTATTTATTACTTTTGTTATCTTGAAACTTTATATATATGATAATATTTGGGACACAAAATAATTAATATTCATATTTTAAAATAATTAATTCATTAAAAAAAAATATTTTTTTTGGACGACCAACTCAATCTGGTTTCACCTCTCAAATTTTAGGTTCAGGTTTCGGACCTGCGTGAACCGATCCGATCAAGTCTCAAAAATTTCAAAAAAAACTGACCCGGCCCGACCCGGCCCATGAACACCCCCAGATAAAACAGTACTTTTAAATGTCAACTGACAGTCAACTAATGGTTTGATAAAAAAAATAGTAAAATGTTAAATTTTATATAAGTTTTGTAGTAAAATGTAATATTTAATATTCATAGTAGCTAATTGTTATTTTATTATTATTTTAATAGTAAAACGTAAATAACCCTAATTATTATAATAATAAACAGACAGAGGAGAGGAGAGTTTAAAACATTTTGGAGACATCTGGAAAAACTTGAGTACTCTTCTAAGATCCATTTTTTTTTTCCAAATGAAACTTAAAGTTGAGTAATGTTATATATTATTTAACTGAGATATAAAATTTATATCTTAATTAGTGATGTATCATTTTATCTATCACTCATTCCTTGACTTGTATAATTACTATATTAGTAATAATTATTATTACTATTATATAGTACACATGCCAATCGTTATTCATTGTAAGCATATTAATTAGGCGGTGTGGAAACTCGCATCCTTTGCTGGTATGGTTTTACATAGACCTTCGAATTCGGCTAGTATTTGTAGTCATTTTTAAGGCTATTTTGTCAGAGTTAACTGGTAGTGAGGTCCAGTTTTTTTTGCTTTGGTTTTGCTGATTCGGGCTATTTGGGGGATAGGAATCAGATGATCTGAAATGGTAAGGGGATTGATTCTGGGTGGATAGTGACTCAGCTTGTGGTGTGGTTCGTAGGTTTCTTAAGTGTGGCGAATGTTTCAGATTTGATGGAAGAAGCGTGGACTCCACCATATAAGAGGTGGTTTAAGCTTAATAATACTGATGCGGCAATGAATATTTTGAAATGACGGGTTGATTTTGGGGTGTGATTTAGGTTGGTTGTCGTATCTAAGATTGATGCAGGAGTTTATTCGGATGATTTTGATATCTTAAGTTTTGGTATTTGGCTTTGTTCGAGATTGGTTTGTCTCCTCTTCTCGTAGAGTCGGATTCGCTGTGTGTTACTCTATCTATCCTTAATCAATGAGGTACCGATATGCAGTTATTTTATATCATTAATGAGATTCAGTGTATATTACAACCAAAGTAATACTTCAAGATTTACGATATTTCGAGGAAGCTTAATGAAAATTTACTTTCATCCCACTTATTATGCTTCCTTTGAGTTTTTCTTCTTGATTTAATGAGAATTCAAATTTTTTTTTAAAAAAAAAAAAAAGGAGATAAAAAACTAAATATCCCAATTAAATATAGCATTACTGTTAACGTTGCTTTTTTTTTTTTCATGAAAATTGTAATCTAATTATTCTAATGACTTTTAAATTAGTAATTATTTTAAATTAATTATTCTCCAGCTAAATTATGAATCAATAACTAATTATTAGCTAGCTCATAACAATGACAATGCATATACAATCACACGAATGCATTTGAGCCCATAATTAAATCTACCACTTCTTTTCCCGTTGTGCTCTTGAAATGATATTATACTTGAATTCATTTCTGTCATCAATGCCCACAATAATCATTCTGATATATTTAAATGCAAAGAGAAAATATAAATTTCAAAAATAAAAAGTAAATTCTTCAACTTTCTGATCCCTTTAATTTGTTTGTGAGGTGGTGGCATCAGCAGTTTAGCATATAATGCCTACAAATGAAAACAATTAAAAAAAAAAATGGACAATTCTACCGATATATCTGTAAGATATATAATAATTCTATGATAAAAACAAACATAAATTAAATAAAAATTAAAAATAAAACCCATATAAATGGTGGGTCATGAAATAGTGCACACCAATTTGAGAGAGAAAAAGGAAAGGTAAAGTAATGCGTGTTGCCCACTTTAACCATTATTGAAGGGAGCCCCAAATGATCCAAACAAGTTATTATATAATAATAAATTTCTTTCTCTAATTGATCTATGAGTGTATTGGCAATATCTTCTTCACTATAAGCAATTCAAAAGTAAGTACTCTTGCTTGCATACGTGTGTTTATATATGAGTGCTCTTCAAGTAGTTGATCCAAAACATCAAAATAGTGATCAAACCAAACCAAACCAAACCAAAAATGGAGAAAATTAATGACAAAAACTCCATTTTTTTTAAAGAAAAATTATCAAATCCATTCTCATGTTTAAAATTCACTTGGACCTCCCTAGTATTAGCATGTTAAACCCCCGACTGTTTTAGAACTCAGGACCTGACGGTGAGATTCTAAGTGCTACACCATCAAGTCACGTACATTGGAACATATAATTGATTGTGTGTATATATATATAGTTGTTTTACCAATATGAATTCAAGACAAGCTAAAAATATTAGAGCATATTGCACTATGTATAGATAATATGTTTATGTTCCCCTTCCAATGATCCAAAACAAATTTCAATTCATGTAACCAAAGGGTTTCTTTTCAATGGTGAAATCATGGCCGACAAGAGCATCATCAAAAGTATATTTAGCTTTTCTTCTTTAAAGTACATGGGTTCCAAACTTTGACATGGGTGGAGGAATATAATTAATATTTTTTCCTACTTTTCTTTCACTTTGAGCTTAGGTGGAAGCTTATATTTTCTCCCACCAAATGATGATAGGCAGGAAAACATTTTATGAAACTTCAAAAAAGCATATGTGAGGTCTTTAAAAAATTTCTTTGTGGGGTTCTAATGTCTCCCAACATAGGCTTAAAAGATTGCTAAAAGAAATTAGTGTAAAAGATTTTATGTAACCTAAAGTTAGATAACATGGGGTTTGATTTTGTGGATCCTTTTTCCAAAGAATTACTTCTATATTTGTTGCTAGATGCCAACATCTAAAACCCATACAATTAATAGCCTTTACCTAACATTACATTACGTATAATTTTTGCTGCCTTTTATTCGAAAATTAACATTAAATTACATGTTAATTTGATAGTGGCTTAATTAATATTTGTTGTTAGAGTATATATGAGGATATATAAAACTATCGAAAGATTTTAAAAACAAGCATGGAGTAAATTCACTTTCTAATTAAAGTTCTTTCATAACTTAATCTTTATTAAAATGAACGAATTAAATTACTTAAATATTATTTTAGAACACATAAGAAGTCTAAACTCAATATCACTTTTATAATACCATCCTAAGATCAAATTTGATTGAGATACGAACATATGAAATTTAAATCTCAAAATCTTCTCTCTTAATTAAGAGATTTATCAATTGAATTGATTTTTAATCCGATTGATTCTTGAAAATTTACTCCATTTTGTTTTTAACATTATGTGTCTCTTTTATTTTTGTAAGAAATTACTGGAACTATACTAGACCAAATAAATTAAAAACTTAAATGTGTAACTTCATCAAATTATAATGATATAATGGTCCTGTAGACCATTTATTGGTCGTTTTATTTTTAAATCTAGGTCTAATAATTTTACCATATGATGTTTATATAACCACCTACAAACGGTTAGAAGCTAATTGACAATGATCAGTAACTATACTAGATCAAAATTATTGAAGAAGTAAAGAGATTATTAGAAGGCCTTTTAGGCTAAGAAAACTTGAAAGTGAAATTTTGATTATCCCTTCTTACCAAATCAGTCGTGGGTATTTGATTATATTAATCATTCATACTTTGCCAGTAATTGTCATTGCGAGGGAGAAACTTATACGACATGTAGTTCAAACTTTGTTTTTCATATATACTTCTACTTTGAAGCAATCTTTTTTTTTTTATATTTTTTTTTTTTTACAACAATCTAATACACGAATATAAACAATGATATGAAAACTAAACATAGACAAAATCAATATTAAAATAATATCGCTTAGTAATTTTTTTATTTTTTGTTTTTATCTTTATTTTGTTCTATTTTAATCCCCTTAATATTTTTACAAGATTTACAAGGAATAGACATGCTTTGAAACAAAGCTAATAGACAAGAACCTTCTTACTTCATACTCATACTTGCTTGCCTTATCTTCTTTCTCTCATTTTATTTATATAAGAATATAGCATTTGTTCGGATTCTTTGATTTTCTTTCTTTTTCTTTTTTTTTTTCACACTTGTTAGAGTATTCATTTTTCTTTTATTAAGATTAATTTGTCACAAATATTTGATTAATATCTAATTCAATATTAGTGGAAAATATCTTAATATTAAAAAGGAGAAAATATCTTAATATTAGTGGAAAATATCTTAGATAAGAAGTCGACTACACACACAAAATAAATATATCTACTTAAAAGGAGAACGATGCTATAGTATTTGAGTTCTTAATAAATTTTTAATTACTAATTTCATTTCCTGTTTTAAACAGTAATAGAAAAATATTTTTCACATTAAAATTAATTTATTTATTTATTAAAAAGTCACATTTATCCCTTAATAGTATATTGTTTCTATTATAATTTTAACAGCTATTTTAAAAGTGACGAGATTTTACCTGACTTAAAGAAACAAAAAAAAAAAATGCCATAGACAAATTTAAATTTTAATTAAAAATAAAGATTGAATGTGACATATAAATAAAATTACCGCATTTAATGTTGGGCTTACAAGATTGAGGAAAAAATTATATCCCAAATGACATCCTGTTAGTCATCTATTAAATTTTTATATTATTTATATAATAATCATGTAACATTAATTACTGAATAATGCATCAAGTGCCATATTAGTCTACTTTGTATTACAATTCTATAAATATATATAGCTAACATTATTAGATATTGGGCAAAATATTTCCAATATAAGCCAATAAATCATAGATTATTTTTCACATTCTAGACTTTATAATTGTGATGGCTAATTAAGATAAAAGTGGACCCAATGATCCGCAAATATTGAATTGTAACAATCAACAATTGCACAAACATGTGAATGAACATAAGTAATTAATTAGTCACTTTCAAAAATATTAATTTAACCTATCACACATCTCTATGTCGGACCTAGGTAGCAAAATGCAACATTTGACAGTACATTTTTAATTGCAAAAGGGTAAGTGCGTAAATCCTCTTTTAATTCATCTTGTTTAAATTAGGGAAAAAACCCCATTTAATTCAAATTTAAAAAGTTACATTTAGTCATATTACAGTAAAATTATCAAATAAGATAAGAAAACAAAATAATTTTCTTTCAAAAATAAAAAATAATACACACCGCATGCGTTTGGTGGGGGTGAGTGTTTAAAAAAAATAAATTTTTTCCATATTAAATATTTTTTAAATATAAAGTGTTTTATGAAAAAAAAAATTATAAATTATCGATTTACGAATCATACGCTTTAAAAAAACATCCATTGTTGATATCTTGCGATGAAAAATTTGGTCAAAAATAATTCTTATATTTATAAGATAATAATGATTTCGAACTAATCATTTTCAAATACACATATCTCTTTCACCTCATAATATATAAAAATATACAAATACTTGACATATATACCTAAACTTTCATCAACAAATCTCTTAAATTCGGATTTACACAAGGTCGAAACTAACCCTAAAGTTATTGCGTCGTACATACTTTACATTGATCTCTGTCATGGTTACATTTTTACCTCAGTCACATTGGTGACTGAAAATTATGTTATTTATATCTCATTCACATGCTTACCTTCAGTCATATTAATTACTTCAGTCATATTATTTACCCTTAGTCACATTAAACACGGTCACAATTAGGTATGACAACCGGTCAGATATGATACGAGGATCTCAATACTCGTACTCGTCATGTTCAATCAACATGCATAAAAATTATGTCTTTACTCGCCCTAACATACATAGACCCCGTAGGCCATGTGCAGGTCCCTATTCACATAGGGATTTTACCTCTATTTGAATGTGAATTTTATCTCCATTTGTAGAGATGTCAATACTCATCCAATTCATAAGTATAGAAAATTATCTCCTTACCCGTCCCTAAGTATCGGCCTCGTGGGCCCCCATCCCCACATCGATTTTTGTCATCCTTAATCACAGTCACATTTTACTCAAATCACAAAAAACTCAATCACGGTCACATTTTTACCCATAGTATCATTGTGACTATCAGTTTGGTGATTGATTATTTAGACCTCGGTGTGTCTTAGTCACATTTATGACCCCAATCACATTGTGATTGTATTCTTTTACCCTTAGTCATAATGCGACTATCAATTCGGTGACTGATAATTTAGTCATGAGTTTGTCTCAAATATATTTGTGACATTAGTCATATTATGACTGTATTCTTTTATCCATAGTCACAATATGATTATCAATGTAGTGATTGATAATTTAGTCATGGATTTACCTCGGACTCATTGTGATTGTGTTTTTTTTATCTATTGTCACATAATGACTATCAATTAGAAGTATGATTTTTTAACTATAGTCACAATTTGATTATTAGTTGGGTGATTAATAATTTAGTCAAGGGTTTACCTTATTCCCATTTGTAACCTCAATCACATTATGGTTGTGCTTTATTTTACCTAAAAAAATCACACAATGACTGCCAATTAGGTGCGTGGCTCGGTGTGTATTTTTGTAGCAACAGTCATAATATGAATATATGGCTATAAGTGATTTCATTCACGTACCAAAAATACATGTGTATTTAAATTAGAAATAAATGCTTTCAAAATGCAGTGGTAAGTTCAAATATTAGAGGAGTTAATGGGCTAAAAATGTATTTTGGCTTGCCCAACTCTCTTATCTTTTGAAGGCAAAATAAATTCTTTCAAAAATGTAGTAATTAAGTTCAAATTTTAAGGGAGTTAAGGCCTAAAAAAAATATTTGGACTTTCTCACCACTTATGTTTTAAAGCAAAAAAAAAAAATATTTGTTCATGCAAACAATCATCTTTTTTTCTAAAATAAGGGTAAAATGAGGAAAAATTAGGTTAGTCGTCGGGCCCCGTAGGCCCTGTGCAGGTCCATGTTCACACAAGGATTTTACATCTATTTAAATGAAAATTTTAATACTTGTATCCAACCCGTCCAACTAATGAGTATAAAAAATTATCTCCCTACCTGCCCCTAAATATTGGCCCTGCTGACCCCATCCCTACGGGATATTTTGTCATCCCTAATCACAATCATATTTTACTGAAGTCGCAAAGAACTCAATCACAATCATAATCATATTTTTACCCACAATCATAATGTGACTATCAGCTGGATGATTGGTAATTTAGTTATCGGTGTGTCTCGGTCACACTTATAACATAAAACATATTATGACTATGTTCTTTTACTCTTAGTCACAATATGACTATCTGTTGGGTGACTGATAATTTAGTTATGGGTGCGCCTCAAATACATTTGTGGCATTAATCACTTTGTAATTGTATTTTTTTTACCCATAATCACAATATGATTATTTATTGAGTGATTGATAATTTAGTCATAGGTTTGCCTCAAGCACATTGTGACTATATTTTTTATATATAGTCACAAAATAATTGTCAATTAGGAGTATGATTTTTTAAACTACTGTCTTAATTTGATTATTAAGTGGGTGTGCCTCATTCCTATTTGTGACATCAATCACATTGTGACTGTGTTTTATTTTACCTACAAGCACGTAATGATTGTCAATTAGGTGTGTAGCTGAGTATGCATATTTGAGCAACGGTCATAATGCGACTACAAGTGGTTTCATCCATATACCAAAGATGAATTAATATTTAGTGTGTATTTAAATTAAAAATAAGTGATTTCAAAATACAGTGCTTAAGTTCAAATATTAGGAGAGTTAAGTGGCTAAAAATATATTTGGGCTTGCCCAACTCCTATATCTTTTAAAGCTAAAAAAATTATAAATAAGTTCTTGTTGGCGACTTGGTCGCGTAATTGGATTTTGATGATGCAACAAGAAAGAAGTCTTCGACGAGAAAATACAAAATAATACAAAAAGATGTTGAAGCGCAACGTGGTGAAGAGCGAGAATGTAAAGACTTGCGGCAAATCGAGATAATCTTGCGAAGTCTTAGCTTAGGGCTCTAATTGTAATGTGAAATGTAATATTCAAGTGCCTAAGCTCATAGGGATCATACACATTCACTTAGATGCATTAGGTTCATGTACAAAATGTATTAAAATCTTCATATCTGCATTTTTGGTACTGAGACCGGCATATCGGTCCCATACCGGTCACCAAGAACCTAAGGAATACATGGCTACTGGAACCGGCACAACCCATACTGGTCACATATCGGTGAGCCCAACGGCTAGTTCCCTCACTGGAACCGGCATGACCTAAACCGGTCTACATACCGGTTACCATACCGGTCAAGCTCTTCATTGTGCACACATACTGGAACCGGCACTGACCATAGCGGTCATCATACCGGTTAGCATACCGGCCTAACGTATACTTGTTCAACGGTAATATAGCTATTAGTATCCGTTAGAACCTCAGACCGGCATATCGGTCCTTATACCGGTGACCACACCAGTCTCAGCAGAATGTTGGGACTGCTCTTCATTTTCTATATAAATGAACCCCAACTCATTTGCCTTGGTTAGAGACTTGATACACATCTTCATACACATTCTCTAAGGCAAAAACAAGAGAGCAATTACACCTTCATAATCAAACACTCTCAAGCTCACACACTCACCTTCATATCACTTGGGTTGCAACTCACACAATCTTCATTATATTTGTGAGTGCCCAAGTGTGTTTTAAATCTTCTCATACAAAAACACTTGTGGTTGTGAAATCTCATATGTTGGGTAGTTGTAAAGGTTTGTGAGTAAGGCTACGAACAAAACTCAAAGTTGTAAAAGGTTCGGAGTGCACCTTTGAGGAAAACTCTTAGTTGCGAGTGAACCACGGAAACTCGATTTTAGTGGAAATCTTCAAGCGAGGCTTGGGGGAGTGGACGTAGGCACGTTTGGCCGAACCACTATAAATTTCGATGTCGTATTATCTTTCCTTATACTTTTACATATTGCAAGTTTATTTATGTTTATGATTATTGAATAGAAAACTTGCATATAGGTTATTAATTGGAATAGAGAAAATTAGCCTAAGTGTCAATTTGGTAATAAGAGCTAAAAATCGGTAAAGATTTATTAATTTCGCATTTATAGCAATAACCCAATTCACCCCCCTCTTGGGTATAGAGATTGTTTTGTCGCTATTGCTTGTAGGGAATTTCAGTTCTTTCAAAACACAATACTACGTCCACTCTCTCTTCAAACACGCTTGAAGGTTCCACTAGTTTCAACAAACTTACAACCAAGAGATTTTTCACCAAGGCTTCTCTTAAACCTTTTAAACAAACTCCACCCTTAGGAGTACTCACCACTCACACAACGGATTTCTACACAAGTGTTTCTGAAAATATGTTTTTGTGTTTACAACACTATTTGAGAACTCACTAGGAAAATACAAAGATTGAAGAGTGAGTGGGTTGCTCAAATATATCTAAGCTCACTAAGATGTAAATAAAGATTTATGTATGAGCTTATGAAATGATGAGAATGATTTGATCAAGAAGATTTGTGTTTCTCACTGTTTTTGCTTTCAAGAAAAATGTTTGAAGGTGTTCTCCACTGTGCAAAAACGAATTCGGGGCAACTATATAGTAAAATGAAAGTTTGCCCCATCAATTCTGTCTGAGACCGGTATGCCGTTCTCCAGACATCGATATGTCGGTCTGACACCCAACGGCTATATTAACGTATGAAAATATGTACATTACACTGGTATGAGGATCGGTATGCATGCCGATTTGAGTCTTGCCGGTTTCAGTAAAAATACAAATCCAAAGGCTAACCGGTATGGAAATCGGTATGTACACCGATATGGTGTATGCCGATTCCAGTAGGTTTGCAATCTTCAGCATGACCGATAAGCTAGACCGGTATGGGACCGGTAAGGTATATGCCGGTTCCAGTAGCTTTACAAAACAGAGCATGACCGGTAAGCTAGACCGGTATGAGACCAGTAAGATTCATGTTGATTCCAGTGGCTGTGCAAAACAGAGTATGGCCACCGGTATGCCGGTATAGAGGACCGGTATACCAGTTTCAGTGATAAAAATACAGGTTTTGAATGTTTAAGGCATTTCGCACATGACCCTAATGCATCTATATGAAAGTGCATGTCTTATGAGCTTAGATACGTAATTAAACAACTCAATTTACAAAGAGAGACCTAAGCTAAGACCATACAAGATTTTCTTCATTTTTTGTTCGTCTTTCACATCTGCTGCTCTTTATCACCGATGTGCTTCGACATCTTTTTATAATGTCTCGCAAATGTGCGCCAAAGACTTCAAGTGTTGCGTCATCAAAATTCATCTTGAAAATATGTTGCTAACAGATAAAGTCATTGACGATACAAATTTTAGTTGTTACTATTTGTTATTTTTTATATCCTAACTTTATATATATAATATTAAAATAAAAAAGAGTAGGAATATAAATCAGCGACAAGTTGGGTTAAAGCATCCATGATCTTTTAGTTGGTAACATTATCAAGGGTTTGATCCACCAATTCTACCTAACATGAACCCTAATCACCGATTATAATAAATAATTTCATTAGATGGTCTAATTAATTTTAAATTAATTGAGATTTGAATCAAATCTCACTTTTAAAGACAATCTTTATGAATTAACAAGTGGCTTGGTGGTATAAGGCTCCGGACTTGAATTACTGGGTTCGAATTCAGGGAGTGCGTTTCTTGTAAGAGTCTGAGACAATCAGAGATTTTACATGCTCCGCTTAAGCCCGGAAATAGTGGTTTGAAGGTGAGATTTCCAAACATTTTTAAAAAAATAATAAAAAATTAATTCCACTTTTATGTCGATTGATAATCTAAAAGATTTGCAAATCAAAATTTTTTTATTTTTAATTTATGTACTGAAAAAGTAATAATCATTATGTCTACCATTTCCATTTGTGCCAAGAGATACACAGTCTACTTTTTATTTTATTTCATTTTTCAAAATTAATGTTCCACAAAATTCAGGACTAATATTGGTTTTTCCCCCTCTAAATTTCAGAGCACAATTTATAGATTAGCAATTTATTTAACTTTATTGAAGAAGATCAAACAATCTTTCACTATTTTGTAAAAGTATAATTTCTTTTTTTTTTTATTGAAGAAAATATATTACTGTATATATTTAGAGATTCAAATTATCGGCTTCAATAATAAGGCGAAAAAGTATTCACCGCTCGACTAAGGAGTGGTTTGCACAATCCTTTTATAAAATTTAAAATAATTTTTAATTTTAAACAGCCATATCATAATTTAGAGTACCTAAAGTTAATGATTGATAGCTTAATCCCCGGGAATGAAAACCCCTTAATAGAATTTTTATTAAAAAAAAACATAATTGTCACGTATACAAAGGACAATGTCCTTATTTTTAGTGGCTCTATCTACCAAATCATTTATAATTTGCCCATTAAAAGTCAATTCATAGTATTTTAATTTAGGAAATGCTAATGGGTGTTAAGATACTCATTAAGTATCCATTTTATGAAAGTTTTTATGGGAAAAATGAAAAATTGATTAATGTTTTGACAATTTTTTACATTTTCCATAAAAGTGATGTGAAAACTTTCCAAAAATTGATCATTAATGAGTGACATTATGGCGCTTTTTAGTATGACCCTTTTAATTTAGTGCATGTCATATTTTTTTTTGAAATGTTGGAAATCCCGTTGTCAAATTATCATATTCGGGTTTAAACGGAACAGGTAAAATCTTCGACTGTCACAAGCTCTTATCATAAATAACTTCTGAACTCGAACCCATGATCTGTCAATCATGTCTCAAATCCTTTACCATCGAACCACATCTCTTAAAAAATAATGCAAGTCACATTCTAAACCTAAATAATGGGGGGAAAATCCTTTGAACCATTTAGATTAGGAACCAAAACTTCATATAATAAACAAAAAAAAAAAAAAAAAAAAAATAAGGAATTATTTAATGGCAAATTTCAAAGAAAAAAACCCTATTTTTTTTTTATAAGCTTGCACGTTCACATAATTCCCTCAAGATTATGAGAGTCCCATGTGAGAACCGTACACATAATCTTTTTTGTCTTTGATTGGCTCTATACAAACCTTTATTTACTTCTTACACGTGTGATTAATTTGCTTTGTAGGGAAAAAAAATTGAAAATATTAGGTCTCCACTTTAATTAACCAACTCATTACACTTAAGACCTTCATATGAGTAGCACTAAGTATGTTTAGAAAAAATATATTATTTATTTTTCATATTGGTACAGGCATTAAAAGGATACTAGTACAACACACAATGGGTTGGTTGTTGATTCTCAATTGGCCAATTGGGGGGGAATATTGTAATGGATATTATCTTATATCACTCATGTAATTTGCAATTTGTTAAATGGCACAAATAATAATGCCCTTGTTTTTTTAAGTACAATATTAGAAGGTATATTCCTTTAATTATGACATATTTTAGCGAGATTATAAACTAATTTATAAACACTATATTCTATAATATATCAGCCATTAAGATAAATAATTATGCGGTTTTATGTCTTGAAGGTGTGAATTCGAATTCCTATAAAAATTCATGAGTTTAAAAAAAAATTAAAAAAAGGGGGGGAAAGGAAAGAAAAACTAAACACAACCCCTAAGTAAAACTTCTCACTATCATAATCTCTATTTTCGTGTTAACTGATAGATGAAAATTCCCTTGAAATTCTGGAGTAAATTACCAGAACGCTCATTCAAAAAGCTTACATGGCATGCCATTATCTCAAACAATAAAGTTATCTTTATCAAATATCATAGAGCACAAATTACTCCAACCCAAAAAAATATATATTGAAATATGCACATAAAATAGTACTAAAACATTAGAAATAAAAGAATAATTTAATCCTATATATAGTTAAATTATTTTATTCTATAGTGAGATGTTTTTTGTTTTTTGTTTTTTTTTTTCTTTTGAGTGCTTATAGTGGTTATGCAATTTTATTTTTATGCCCTCGAATGGAGAAAATCTTCTATGCAACAGTGGTACCACGTCATCTATGCAACAAGCCAATCATCCACTGTCACGGGTGCTGAAAAATTAAAAAACAACTAAAAAATATGTAAAGAAACTCTACAAGTCATTTTTTAATTCGTTTGTGGTATCACGTCACTCATATCACTGTTGCACTAAAGAATTTCTTCCTCAAATGAGTGTGATTTGGTAATAAAGAATTTAAAACTTAATTATCAAGTCATGAGTTCGAGTTCATGAGATATATTTTTTTGTAAAAATCCTGACAACCGGAGATTTGACAAGATTTCAAAAAAAAAAAGTTATGCTATTTTATATACATGTATCATAAATCCACCAACAATTATCTCTTTTTTTTTTCTTTTTCTTTTAACTAAGTAATTACTTATTTTTTCTTTAAACATCATCAAACAGTGTTAACATAAAAAGAAGGAGAAATAACATTGGATCCTTAAAGATTAGAAAAATAATAAGTAAGAGCTAGTTAACAATTTTATTAACATCAATCCCAACCATCAGATTTCGTCAAGAATTAATCCATCAATAAAATCAATTATATATGTTGATGATTGTTTTTCGTTCTAATGACAATTAGAGAAAATCACTTCTCAAACAAATATCTCCCAAATAATGAATTTGTTCGGTCTATTGAGAATCAAATGCAAACTTAACAGGCAAATGGAAAAGCACACTAACAAAACAGAGGATTTAACGTGGTTTGGCGGAACGGATCCAACCTACGTTCATGGGTACAAAGGAAATGAAGCTTTTATTACTTGTTCGGGTCGGACCGACCTCTTTTTCTCTCTCTAACTCGGAATTCTTTTCTCTCTTTTACAAGTGACAAAACTGTAGGGGTGGCAAAACGAATCAACGAATCGAATTTGTATCGAATCTTAAACGAATCGAATTAAAATGTGATGAATTTGTATTCGATTCGTTTATTAAACGAATCCTAATATCAGGATTCGTATTCGATTCGTTTAATAAACGAATCGAATACGAATATTCGTTTATTCGTTTAATCAATGATATTATTTAATAAAATAATTTACCACACTTGACTTACATTAATTCTTCATAAATATATACATATGAAATATGTAATTAATATATTTACTAAAAATATCTCACCAAATATCGAAAAATATTATTTTTTCTATGATAATTAGCTATAATTTCTTGAATCTTAATTGAAAATTAACAAGAACTAGTAAATAAAAATAATAAAATGAATCCTAAACGAATAAACGAATCAATGAGCTTAAATTCGTATTCGATTCGTTTAATAAACGAATCGAATCGAATTGACCCATTTATTAAACGAATCTATTTTTTCAAACGAATTGACCCGTTTATTTTTTCAAACGAATAAACGAATCCTGACCCAAATTGACACCCCTACAAAACTGCTATATCTTATTAGAAAATAATTGGTACACCATTTACAATGAGCTCTCAACTCTTTTATATATTATGACACAATTCTTTGTTACACCAACTCATGCGTCAACCACGTGGTTAAGCCATTATTGCGCATGCTCTCTTCCCCAACCACTCCGCAAATAGTAGCTCTGTCATCTGACACATCTACTATCTGTCATCTGAATTTTATTAAATTGCTCATTTTTGGTAACTGTTACACGCTCTGTCACAGTGCCAGCCTGTATTCTAACCACTCCCACGTGATAGCGTGCTAGATGATAAACTGGCTGCCCACTTCTGTCACATGAGACCTTTTGGAAGGTATAAATTTCCAAGTAGGGCTCATGTCACATGGACTTGACCATAATGCTATTACCCCGACCTATCCCAACGGGTCGGCGAGCTGAAACAATTGACGTTCTGCCTGTGGAATTACCAAGTCAGGTTGGTTTTGAGGCCTTCACTCAAGTCGGGTCGGTTTTGAGGTCTTCACTCCCTTTACTTTCTCTGAATGTCTTTCCACATTGGGTCGGGTATCAAGTGCAAACTAATCATAATCTCCTCGCTGGGCCAGACGCCTCTGCTTCTTGGGTCTGGGTCCCTGAGTTTGGGAAGTTGAAATCTCTTCTATACCCTTCTTCATATTTTAGGAATTATCGGGTCCGAAAATCACCATCAACAATATCCATGAACTTAGCATTTACAAATCACAATAGATGATCAAATTAATTCAAATAGTCAAATCTCTTGAGATAGTTCTAGATACAGGTATAATCAAGGAGGAGATTTGATTTTCATTAATTCAATACCCGGTTTATCATAATATAATATATGGGAATTGTATGAAAAGGAAGTGAAAACTATGTCTTTATATACAATAATATTAAATTACAAGGACCAGATTTTTATTATCTCATACGTGAATCAAAATCACTTGCCAAAAAACATCTCCACGCAGCAGAACCAATCTAAGAACAAAACTGAAAACAGAAACAAAAACCAAAACCAAAACCAAACCAAAAGCAAAAGCAAATCCAACAGAAAAACAAACTATAAAAGCCAAACCCCGTTGCTCAAAACCACCCTCGTCTCTCTCTCAAAAAAGAAAAATCCTCACTTTATTTCTTTCTCTCTCTAAAAATATGGAGCCAACGCCACAACCTCCGCCTCAAACGACGCCGTCTTTAGACCTCGACAACCTCAAAGCCCTGAAAATCCTCGGCAAAGGTGCCATGGGCACCGTCTTCTTAGTCCACGACCGGGAAGCAGACCCATCTGCCTGCTGCCCGTTCGCTCTCAAAGTGGTTGACAAATCATCCCTGCATGCAAAACACGATGCTGATCGCCGTGCCCGCTGGGAAATCCGGGTCCTGACCCGACTCTCCCACCCGTTTCTCCCGAAGCTTCTCGGATCTTTAGAGACAGGTGACTTCCTCGCCTGGGCTGTCCCTTATTGCCCTGGTGGCGACCTCAACGTCCTCCGTTACAAGCAAAACGACCGCGTTTTCTCCCCTTCCGTCATCCGCTTTTACTTGTCCGAAATCATTTGCGCCATCGAGCATCTGCATAACATGGGCATTGCTTACAGAGATTTGAAACCCGAAAACGTTTTGATTCAACAATCGGGTCACGTGACTCTCACGGACTTCGACCTCTCCCGTAACTTGGTTAAAAAAACCACCTTTGAGAAACAATCCCTTAAGTTTCCCCTTCCAGTTTCTGATAACCCTAAACGACACCGTAGAATACTATCTCGATGGATCCAAGCTTTACCTGAAAGCAAAAGCGGGTTAAAGAAGACAAAATCGGCCCGAGTCAGCCCAGTGAGCCGACGGAAACAGAGTTTTGACAACGGGGAACGGTCCAACTCGTTTGTCGGGACCGAAGAGTACGTGTCACCAGAGGTCGTACGTGGGGATGGGCACGAGTTCGCTGTTGATTGGTGGGCTTTGGGAATTTTAACGTACGAGATGTTGTATGGGATGACGCCGTTTCGAGGGAAGAATAGGAAGGAAACGTTTCGAAACGTTCTGATGAAAACGCCGGAATTCGTCGGGCAACGTACGGACTTGACGGATTTGATCCAACGGTTGCTAGAGAAGGATCCCGTGAAGCGACTGGGATATCTACGTGGCGCGTGTGAGATCAAGGAGCACGTGTTTTTCAAAGGCGTCAGGTGGGACCTATTAACGGACGTGTTACGTCCGCCGTTTATTCCATTCAGGGAGGACCATGATTTAACGGAGAAAGTAACGGTCGGTGGAGGGGCGGATATTAGGGAGTATTTTGAAAACCTGAGGGCCCCTCCACCGTCAATGCCTCCGTCACCGTTGCCGTCACCATCTCGGAGATCGTTTGGGGAATTCTAAAGGCTCACGTGTGGGATGTGACACGTGTAAGATGTAGAGTAGATTTTAATTCTGATTTTATGTACATAGAAAATTAAAAAAATAATGGTAGAGCGTGAAAGACGGCGTTAGCAAATATGTTAGTTTATAAATTGTTTAGATTCGTATTATACGATTTTTATATACAGTTATTTTTATACCGAGTTTAGTAACATACGCCCTAAATATGGCGCGTATCTTCACTTTCCGACATGAAAGATAAGCTTGAAATGTAGAATCGCTTTTTGTCTTGACAAACTTTTGATAATTTGATCAATTTTGACAATTTTTACACATTATTGGATATTTAAATAATCAATTATGAGTAGTAATTTTGTGTCCTAATTAACCATATAAGGTTAAATTAATTCTAGTAACAACTAGTTGTCGTCTTTAATGAGCGCAAATATTTTTAGATAAATCCATTTGAAATTAATATAAACAACTAATTTTTTTTTCTATCGTGTGTGTATGTATATTAGAGTTTTGTTTATATTAAATTAGGTTGATTTACCCAAAAAAAAAAAAAAAAAAAAAAAAAGGCAATCCAAGCTAACTACAACTTTAGTAATATTTGTAGACTAACAAATTCACAAATTTAGAATAACCAGAAAAAACTTTGGTTTGTCAATCTCAATGTGTACTCACTCTTAGGAGTGATTGATGAGCGGAAAAATATATCACATTTTACTGTCAATTTGACCTAATATTTTGTATGGTTTCTCGGGTTTGATGAACGTTTTAATGTGTTTTTGTGTGTTTTGGAGATAAATAAAGATTTAGGACTCAATGAAATCAACTCGGGACTAAAACGAGGAAAAACAGACAAAAATGACAAAAATATAGATTCACTGCTCACGTGTCGCGACGCGCGTCTATTATGAGGTCAGCCGACATTTACTGTACACACGTCAAGATCCCATACGCGTCGCGACGCGTCTCTATTATGAAGTCTGCCGACATTTACTGTTCATACGTCGCGACGTAGATCACCTACGCGTCGCGACTCACGGCGCTATGCGGACACGTGTCATGATCTCAGAAGAACGCGTTGACAACTTATCGCGTCGCGACGCCGGTCCGAATTTTTTACCTATAAATTGAATTCGATTTCATTTAGAATTTTCATACTTTCTTTAAGGTTCTAATTATGATCTAAGGACTATATATTGTGTGTTTAATTTTTGTAATTTAAATTATGTATTTTTATTTTCAGTAATAGTAGTAGTTTATTTTCTTTACTTTTCTTTTATGTTTAGTTGTTAAATTTCTGCTGGGGGAAGAATGAAGCTTTTATTATTATAATTTAGATTAATCTCCATTGATTATAATATATAAATTATCTTAAAACCTGACTTAATGGGATACCGTCTTTATGGTCGGTTGGACTAAATTAAATTGATTTTAACCTGACTAAACTGGATACTGCTTTTATGATCAATTGAAATTAATTCAAAATTTGACTTAATCAGGATACCGTTTATATGGTCGGTTGGCAATGTCATGCTCAATTTATATATTATAATAAGGGAGATTTCTAAGTTAGAAATAGTAAAGGTAAATTAATCTCACTTAATTTATAATATCGAAATTGTAATTTAATAATTTGGATTAAAGTTGATTCCGCCTTAATGACTGATTTTATTTATGTAACATAATGTGACACCGTCTATAAGGTTGGTCTTTAAGTGACAAATGATTACCACCTATATGGCTGGTTTTTGGATAAATAATAACGCCGCATTTATGGTTGATTCAACTTAATTGGGTAACACTGACAATTTCTATATTATAATAAAGTGAGATTTCTAAAAGTGGATCCTCTAACCCCCAACATTTTATTTTTAATATATGGAAGTGATGAAACACAATATTCACATGCTTAATAATTGATTTAAATATATTATGGGTAATACTTTAGGTTGTTTATTGAATCTTAAGCTTAATGCTTCTTGTTGCCTGATCATCAATAAGATTGATGTGGTAAACTTAAAATGAACTTGGAAAATATATTTTAGGTTTCAACCTTAGATTCAATAGCTCATGATCTCTCTTAAGGATAGATAACCCTTAAAAGATTTCCTTCCAGGATAGACATATACCTGTCGGGCGGGGGTAGCCATAATTTGAACTTGAACTTAATGAATTCAGGTAACTTGGTTAACATAAACATATGATTAATTGAGTCATCTGCGTGTTTGCATCTGACTATCGACATAGGCTTTTGCATATCTTCGTGTTTCAAGTTAGCAAACTGATTTATTACACATATATAAGAGAATCAATTCATCATTAGAATAATATTGTGTGGAATCATAACCCTAGATATTTATGTCTTTTGTTTATTTTCTTCATTATTTTCTTTTGTGTTTTTATTTATTTATTTATTTAGCAAATCCACATTCAACCAACCAATCAACCAATCATTCTCTTCTCCCTTTAATTAGATACATGTAAATAAATAGAATCAATAATTAATAACAATAATAAAAATCAAGTCCTCGTGGGATCGATATTTTTATACTACTTGAGCGATACGTACGTTTGCATTACGTCTGTGATTTCACCGATCAGTGATGATCATTTTTGTTCATAAATATAGGGTTATGCAAAATTTTACTTGTTTGAAATTTAAAATGTTATTTTAATTTTGTGTCGTGATTATAAATAGTAAGAACATCCTCAATTGAAGAAAAGATTTGGTGGGCTCAAGAATTTAAATTAACAATCATCATTTATCTCATCAAAAATTATAATAATTTGTCTTCTTTGATCGAGTAGTTAAAATAAATAATCTAAAGAGTGGATGGTAGTTAGTTTAATTAATAAAATAATAGTAGGGTAAATTATTATTTTTCCACCTGATAAATAATGTAAGTTTTCTTTGTCACAAAAAATTTTGAAATCATTCTTTTTCTTTTCCACACGTTATTTCAAATATTTCATTTTTTTATCAAGTGAAAAATGAAATTTTCCATAAATTAAAAGATAATTTATTTACTTTTTTTACTTTATCAGATCAAAAAAAGAACAAATGTGAAATCATATATGAAAAAGGAACAATTTTAAAGTTTTTGTCATATTAAATTATTTATTTGGTGGAAAATAATTATTTTCCTAATATTAATAATTTAAATATTAAATTCGATTTTTGCAACAAGTGCTCCACGCCTCCACTTAGATAAATTGAATTATTATTATTATTATTTGTGAAAATAAAAAAATCTAGCTAATGAGAAAAATAAAAACAAAAACAAAAACAAATGAAATGATTGTATATAATAATTTACGAATATCAAAGACAAAAAGGTAAACTAATTGTTATGATTACGAGACAAAATGGTCTAAAGTTACGGGGTTAGATGAGGGGTTAAGTGCCCAATTTTTTAACTTTATTAAACAATGTCACATGATTTTCATCTTTGGTGTCTAATTAGGCCCATTAATAATAATAATGATAACTTTCTTTTACCACAAAGTAAATTACTTTGCAATTACAAAACATATTGACCGTAGGCGGCAAACCCCACCATGGCATAATTTTTATTAAAATTAGAATTCTCTCCATATTTGAATATTATACTGATTTAACTCTATTTGTGCAATCGTGATCATCTCTTTAAGGAAAATTATATATCTACCACATCAGGTTTGGAGAAAATAGATGTAGTTATTATGGATATCTGATAATGATATTGCATCATCCATGGTTTGGTTTGTATTAATGAGTCATTTTTCCGTTAACGGTGTTAAGTGAGTGATGACTTTATAAGGATTTTTTTTGTCAAATCACTGTTGGTCAAATGTGTTATTAATCATTTTATAACATGCATTATTCAATTAATAAATCATTAAATAGAAACCATTCACATTAAAAATTGAACACAAACTCAAGTGTTAGAAAAACCTGGAAAATGCTATGTAGAAGATGATGAATTTAAACCAAATCGAGAAAATCTATGTCCTTACGAATTTATTAGTCTCATCTCGGTGCATTA
>SKCR01045387.1:0-48570 GCA_019454045.1 Zanthoxylum bungeanum
CCATTCTCGGCTTGTGATGGGCCTCAACCCTAGGACTCATCCCCAAAACTGATAGTAATGTGGGCCTCGACCCTGGGACTCATCCCCAAAACTGATAGTGATGTGGGCCTCGACCCTGGGACTCATCCCCAAAACTGATGCTGAAGTGGGCCTCGGCCCTAACTGCTACTGATATGGGCCTCGCCCCCAGACTGATACTGATGTGGGCCTCGACCCTCGGGATTCATCCCAAACTGATACTGATGTGGGCCTCGACCCTCGGGATTCATTCCTGGATTCATTCCAAAATTCTGAGAGATTCATTCCTTGGATTCGTTCCAAAATCTGAGAGATTCATTCCCCGGATTCATTCCAAAATTCTGAGAGATTCATTCTCTGGATTCGTTCCAAAATTCTGAGAGATTCATTCCCTGGATTCGTTCCAAACTCTGAGAGATTCATTCCATGGATCCATTCCAAACTCTGAGAGACTCATTCCCGATTCGTTCCAAATTCTGAGAGATTCATTCCCTGGATTCGTTCCAAAATTCTGAGAGATTCATTCCCTGGATTCGTTCCAAACTCTGAGTGATTCATTCCCTGGATCCATTCCTAATTCTGAGAGATTCATTCCCTGGATTCGTCCCAAATTCTGAGAGATTCATTCCCTGGATTCGTTCCAAATTCTGAGAGATTCATTCCCTGATTCGTTTCAAAATCTGAGAGATTCATTCCCCGGATTCATTCCAAATTTGAGAGATTCATTCCCTGGATTCGTTCCTGAATCTGTACTGTTGCTGTTTCTGACTAGCTTGCCTTTGCTGCTTTTCTCTCTTTCTTTCTTCGAAACCTGTTAATATAAAACAAAACAAACACACAAAAAAAGATGCAAAATGTGTTACGTGTATGCATGTATGCATGAGTTTCATATCCCGTTGGGTTAGGTCTTCGGTCAATTCCCTTAGTGACAGCCCGGTCTTCTCTTCATTAGGCAAAGTACTGCTTCAATCTGTCTACACTAATTGGTTCTGTGAACTCATTCCCTTTCCAAGTCTAACAGTCTCACTGTCTTATTTTCCCAATTTCTGAATGGCCAACTTATCTTTTCTGCTTGTTTCTTCTGAGGATTCCCTACGTTATGAGTATCATAGTACCAAGATTGAATGCTTTTGTCACATGCACTCATGTTGCAAGTTGAGAAGTTGAGATTCAGGCAAGTAAGCGAAGTGAACTTCTTTATTATTGTTGAGAAAAGGTTCGAACAAGCAAACAAAATCAATGTCTTTATTAAAAATGCAAGATAAACTTGGAGAAACAGCAGTGCCTTCTTCCTCAGCCTCTGGTTCTTCGTTGTTATTATCACTTATCCCCATGTGAGAAGCTTGGTGGTTGAGGGTTTGGAGGATAAAGGTTTCAGGCAAGCCAAAGTTGATCATGGTGGTGGGACGGAGTGGTAATTTGGTAGAGGATTCATGTGTGTGCTGGGTTGCTCTCTTTCTGGGTCAGGTATTTTGTGGATGTCAATCAGGTCTTGGATCTCATGCCTAAAGCGGGGGCAGTTGTCAGTTTCGTGACCCTTTTACTGGTGAAAATAACAGAATAAGTTCAAGTCAAGGTAGTGCGGCACATGGATGGGAATGGTTTAGGTTCCAAGGGTTTCAGGAGTCCTTGCATCTTCAATTTCTCAAACACCTTGATAGAGGTCTACCCAAGTTGGAGAAACGTCTGTTCCTGATGGCAGTGACCTCAGCACTGGAAGACTTGGCTTCATGATGTCCCCCAAAATTCCTTCTATTCTGGCCATAAAACTTCTTGTTCTCGCCTCCTCTTCTTCAATATCCATGACAGTTTTCCTCAACTGTCGGAAATCCGCAATCATTGAAGTCATCCTCCTCAACTTGCCATAGATCGAGGGCTTAGTGCCCTTGATGATCATTTTAATCTGGTCCTTCTCAGAGGGCCGAGTCTGCATTTTCAGAAGCTGGCTTCTCCAGCGGTCTACATACTTCTTGAAGCTTTCTTCTGGCTTCTGCTTAGTGTTCTCCAAATCACGAAGTGACAAATCAATCTCTAAGTCTGTAACATACTGTTTCAGGAATACATCTGCCAATTCCCTCCAATCCTCATTAACCTTTCTTTCAAGACTATGGTACCACACTACGGGTGCCCCCTCAAGTGACATCCCAAATATTTTCTGAGCTTGGCGCTGTGCTATGCCCACTGAACTCATAACTAACACATATTGTCGGAGGTGGACCCTCGGATCCCCATTCTCATTGAACTTGGCCATATCCGGCATCTTGAACTGAGCAGGCAACTGTTCCTCAAAAGCCATCGCCTCATAGTCTAGTATCCAGTAAGTTAGTGGCGCGGTGTCCAACACCAGAAAATGGGGCGGTTTGGTCATCTTACCCTGAATACAGGATTCACAAGTTGGATAGGATTCAATGGTAAGATCTAATATCAAACCATTCCTAACCAATTGGGTAAGGCGTTTAACGCCAATGTGACCAAGTCTCATATGCCAAAGTTCAGTATTATTAATTACAGGTAAACTACGTTTATTAACTCCAGTATTTAATATATCTTTTGAAGTTTGCAATGTATAATGACCATGCTGGTTTGGACAACAAAGGATCTGAATATTATTTTTATCATATAAATACAAAGAACTATTCTTAATATTAATACAAAAGCCTTATGTATCTAATACAAAAAGTGATATAATATTTGCGACACATCCCGGTACAAAATGACAGTCATATAACAAAAGTGTCCCATTCGGCAATGAGATCTCGCATACTCTCACTGCAACTGCATCCAAAGAGTCTCCACTCCCGAACCGCAACTGCATCTCCCCGGGCTTCAGCCTCATACTTTCCTCAGCACCTGCAACGAATTGCAAATGTGAATGGGACAAGCAGAATCTAAAATCCAGTTGGATGTAACCGCTTCACAAGACAAAGATAAATCAATAACTGGAAAAATAAAAGTACCTGATGTAGATGCTCTGTCTCTCCTCAGCTGGGCGATGTAATCAGGACAGTTCCTTTTCCAATGCCCGACTTTGCCGCAGTGGTGGCATTTGTCTTCAGAAGCCCTTTTGGGCTTTGCAATCTTCGCCTGTTGTTGAGGACCAAAAGCCTTCTTCTTCTTCTTGCCTTTCTTGTTCTTTCCCTTGGACCATCCTTGGGAAGAAGCCGAAAGAGAAGTTGTTCTAGGAGGGCGAGTCGGTACTCCCTTCTTAAGGTCCTCTTCTGCCGTGAGCAACATCCTATGTAGCTCCTGGTAGGTACAGACAGTCCCGTGCATGTTGAAGTACATCACGAACTGGCGAAATGAAGCTGGTAGTGAACCAAGAATGACACTCCTACCGAGAATGTCATTCAAGATGAGATTATGTTGCCTCAATTGATCGATCAAATCGATCATCTGAAGAACATGTGGGCTAACACTCTGCCCCTCATCCAGACGCTCATGGAACATTTCCATGCGACTTTGTGAACAATCACTTGTTCCTGGTTCTCAAACGATTGTCTTAATCGCGTCATCATACTATAGGAATCTAACATACCATAGTATTGTTGCTTGAGTTTCGGAGACAGTGAACTAAGGATGTATGATTTAACCCTTAAATCATCATCCTTCCAAGTTTCAAAAACTTGGCGTTCCTCCTCCGAAGCATCCGCACCCACTGCAAGGGGCAACGGACCCTCAAGAACATAACCCACGCTTTTCGGAATCGAGGACAATCCTCCAATCCATTTCCGTCTGCAAAGTTCTCAGCGCCTTTCAGTTTGTTCGCATCAAGCATACGCGCAAACTGATTTGTGGATTGTGCCGCCATCGCCAATCTATCATATAGATCACGAAAAACGATTAGCAGAAATTAAAGCAGTTTCATATAATATCAAAAGCATAAACTAGATCATGGATTTTTAATCTAATATGCCCCTCCCACTAAATCATGCAATACTGTAATCCCAAAACAGAATACAAATATTTAATAATTAAATTAAATACTAATAGTGAAAAGTGGATCCCGTGAATATATTTCGGCTCACAGCAGGGCACGGTCTCGCCTACGTATATTCATCAAGTAGACAACTCATTTGTCAATCATTCATTAATGACTCCTAAGTATCCGGTCCTGGCCGTTTCTCGTTGTCGCTGCGAAGGCAGGCCCACAAGGAGACGTACCAAGGTTAAACTCGTCAATGATAAACTCAAGTTACTTACGTAATCCTGACAGCTAGGGCACGTTCAGAATTCCGCTTTTACTTGAATTTACCTAGTATCTAATATACATCCGGTATAAATAAATCTTTATCGGCTACATCCTCACAGCAGAGGCACGGTCTCGGATGTAGTCACAAAGAAGTATTCATAAACCGTATTGACAAGACGGACCATATAACATGCATCAAATACATAATTACATTCAAACCTTATTAATTAGGGATTTTCCGCTAAGTGTCATACACCCTAAATCTAACCAATTTAGATTCTAATAAGCATGCATAAAGTCAAGAAAACATGATTAAACATTGATTCAATGAAGGCTAATAATTTTAGGTGGCCTAGAATCAGACTCGCTCTGATACCATTTTGTAGGGGTTTTTAGGGGGTGAATCCGGTAACGCAGCGGAAGCGGTGAAAATCCGATTTTCAGATTTCAAAACTTTTTCTCGGATTAATTAAATAAACATATTTATTTAACATTCCAATAATCAAATTATGAAAATAAATTCAATAATCATATTTAAGTGAATTTATGAAATACCCTTACTTGTATTTTTGTCCATTTTAGTCCGAAATTGATCTAATCAATTTTGAATGATTCTAAATCATTTCCAAGATGATTTATGATGTTCAAAACATCAAAACACCAAAATCAACAAAATCCCCAAAAATTCTTATTTGGCCGAGAGCCTCACTAATGTCCCATTTGGTGCACTTTGTCATTTCATGCTCATCAAAACACACCAATGTAATCCAATGAACATGAAACTTTATATGCATCATATAAACACAACATATACACAACATAAATGAAAACCCCCAAATTTGGAATTGGTCATGAACCCTAATTTTTCAATTTCATCAATTGGACAAATTAGACCAAATATTTAAATCAATTACTTTAATCATCATTCTTCCATCCAATCCAAGTCTCAACACAATGAAACAACTCAAGATCAAATCTAGGTCATTTAAGAGTGGGTCAATAACTCTAGATTAGCAACATGGTTTCCAAAACCTTAAAAGAAAGTTTATTACTACAATAGTTATACACTTCCTTCATTCACCACTGCTTCCACTTCACCAAAACTTCCATCAACAAAAACCACAAGGAACAAAGAAATAAAATCCTAAGAATGTCATATATTAAGCCTAGAACCTAAGGAACAAATTCCTTACTAATAGCAAGTTTAAGAAACTTACTAAAAATCAAAGCTTTTTTTATTTTTGTCTTTCTTTTCTCAAGCTTCCTTTGTCTTTCTTCAATGGAGTTTTATGTTTTAGTAAAGTGTATTAGGTTAACCAAATGAAAAGCAAATGAAAACAATATATACTTGTGCATATAAGCCTTGGCCGAAATTTGTAACAAGTATATACCAAATTTTTCATTTCAATTCATTTCAAATGCATTTGTTATCTTAATACAAATATCTAAAATACTTTATAGATATTATTTAAGTCAACAATTGCAACTAACATCATTTACTTTAAATATCCTAATGTAAGATATTTATATTTTAATTAATTTAATCATTTAACAATTAAATAATTAATTAATTAATCAAATACAAATATATTAAATATATGTATAATATTTACATTAAATATTAACATATATTCATTTAGGATATAAGTCAAATAACTCATTTTGACTATTAATTAATGTGTATTTAAATTAATCAAGTATTAAATGTAAATACACAATAATTAGGCAAATGACTATCCAGTCCTTTTAGCATGTATCTTGCGTTTAATCTTTAAAAGACTTTATAAATAATCAATATTATTTATTAATGTTGCTCTAGTGCTCTACGAGTATGTTTCATTATTGAGACTCTCTAGATTCAGGTATATCCGTCACAAAATCTAATTTCGTGTCCATAATCTATCCACCCGTAGATTATGACGATCACGGATAATCTCGCTGAACCATACAGGTCGAGGTCATGTCAAATGTATAATTCCTCCGTCACAGGTATCCGGATAAATCCCAGAGATATAGATGTAAACGTCAAATCTCTATCGGGATTATCCAGTCGACTATTCTATTAGCAATCTCAAAAGAATGTTTAGAACTAGCTTCTAAACTTTACCACGGGCCCATGGTTTTATCTGATTGCTAATCATATGGACTACCTATGCTCTGATACACAGAACTGACGGATCCTATCTTGATACACATAGGACACCCTGAGGATCTGTCTACATCCAACGAACAGGCGGAGGTCTGATCTAAATAGATCGGTGACGTGACTGTCGTCTTAGTGTAGAAGATGTCTCATGTGCCCACAATGGCATCTCAAGTCTAAGAATCACAAGTGATACTCAACCCAAAGATTCTTATTGACGCTGGTGTATCATCCATTAAGAATCTTCGGTGAGTCGTTTAGTGTTTATCCGCTATAAACACCTACACGTCTATACTAGTCTCCAAGACTAATGATTCATTGAGAAACCATTGGAATCATATATTCCAGTATACGACATGTACCGGTCTCAACGGGTTTACTATACTGACCAAGTAGTGTAAACCTTGACCAGGAACTGTCTGAGAATGACAACGTCATGATACTTCTCAATGTCCGTTGCGACGCTTTTGCAATTGTATCATGACAAATCATTCTCGGGTCATTACGTCTTTACCATATAGAAAGATAGATTATATTATAGAAACTGCATATATTATTCATAATAATAATATTTTACAGAAGTATTTAACAGAAATACAACCGGGAATTGGCGCTCTGAGCACCAACCCCAACACTCTTATCGCTTGGTGTCAGGAATAAACAACGAGTCCTCCAAATTAGTCCATCACAATAGGCTACGAGTAGATGGCCATATATGTGCCTTCACAGCTTTTCCTTCTAGAAAGGTAGTGAATGAATGAAGACATCAAACCATTACCTACCCTTAAAATGCTTTGATTAAACCCCCATTTTATCCACTATAGACACGGTCAATTAAAACATAAATCCAAACATTACAAGACAATATTCGGGGCCAATTCTCTATCCCCAGTGGAGTCGCCAGACTGTGGGGACACATGATCTGGGCGACGCATGCTGTCCCGGCTCGCGGCCCGGTCGGAAGTACGGAGTAGCCACGGGGGACTAAACCGGAGAATGATGGAGTCGCCACCCGGTGTGAAAAGAGAAAATGAGATTTAAGGCTGCACTCACCCCTCGCAAGGGAAGACCTCAAACCATTGGGTTCGGAATGGTCCATTACTTATGTCACTTGTAATGAAAGGATTTATGTAATAATTTAATCAAGTTTAAGTAACACTTATTTCCAAGAATATCATGCTTCTAAATTCACATGCATACATCAACAAGTTCATCACAACATGCAACATCTCATGGCAATCTCATGAACATTTCTCAATCATATGATATGGAAAACTAAGAACAACATAATCATGCTTGAATACTATCTCATGAACATATTAACCAAATAACATGCTAACAGCCTAATCATGCTTGAATATCATCCCAAGAACACATAGAATGGATAAATGCAGGAATACAAATAATATGATTGGATACATAATACAAGAAAGATCAACCAAGAGGCAATTATGCATGAATATGATGAGACAGACTCAGTTCAGTGTGTGCGCATTCGTGTAGCGTTCGTAAACGCGTTCGAACGGTAACAGAAGGTTCGCGTTCGTATAGCGTTTGAGAACGCGTTCGAACGGAACCAGACCTGATGCATGATAAGACTAAGAAAGTGCGTATACGTTCGCGTAGCGTTTGAGAACGAGTTCGAACGGAACCAGACCTGATGCATGCTAAGACTAAGAAAGTGCGTGTGCGTTCGCGTAGCGTTTGTAAAACGCGTTCGAACGGGAAACAGAAGGTTCGCGTTCGTATAGCGTTCGATAACGCGTTCGAACGGATCCAGACCTGATGAAACAAAATTCATCTGGTCCAAACGACATTGTAGAGTCATCTGGTCATTTGACCCGTAGTATGAGGATTATCCTAACCTTCATCTCGTTCAGTCGACTGGGGACATCCTCCATGAACTCATGTCGAGTCAAATGAAGACATGTACTTCCTACAATCCATACAAAAATGTAGTGTGAAACAACTCCTGAACCTTCATCTCGTTCAGTCGACCGGGGACATCCCCCTTGAGATCATGTCAAGTCAAATGAAGACATGAACTCCCTACAGTTCATACGACAATGTCATATGAAATAACTCCTGAACTTTCATCTCGTTCAGTCGACCGGGGACATCCCCCATGAACTCATGTCGAGTCAAATGAAGACATGAACTCCATACAGTTCATACGACAATGTCGTATGAAATAACTCCTGAACTTTCATCTCGTTCAGTCGACCGGGGACATCCCCCATGAACTCATGTCGAGTCAAATGAAGACATGAATTCCCTACAGTTCATACGACAATGTCGTATGAAATAACTCCTGAACTTTCATCTCGTTCAGTCGACCGGGGACATCCCCCATGAACTCATGTCGAGTCAAATGAAGACATGGACTTCCTACAGTAGAGGCACGGTCTCGCCTACGTATATTCATCAAGTAGACAACTCATTTGTCAATCATTCATTAATGACTCCTAAGTATCCGGTCCTGGCCGTTTCTCGTTGTCGCTGCGAAGGCAGGCCCACAAGGAGACGTACCAAGGTTAAACTCGTCAATGATAAACTCAAGTTACTTACGTAATCCTGACAGCTAGGGCACGTTCAGAATTCCGCTTTTACTTGAATTTACCTAGTATCTAATATACATCCGGTATAAATAAATCTTTATCGGCTACATCCTCACAGCAGAGGCACGGTCTCGGATGTAGTCACAAAGAAGTATTCATAAACCGTATTGACAAGACGGACCATATAACATGCATCAAATACATAATTACATTCAAACCTTATTAATTAGGGATTTTCCGCTAAGTGTCATACACCCTAAATCTAACCAATTTAGATTCTAATAAGCATGCATAAAGTCAAGAAAACATGATTAAACATTGATTCAATGAAGGCTAATAATTTTAGGTGGCCTAGAATCAGACTCGCTCTGATACCATTTTGTAGGGGTTTTTAGGGGGTGAATCCGGTAACGCAGCGGAAGCGGTGAAAATCCGATTTTCAGATTTCAAAACTTTTTCTCGATTAATTAAATAAACATATTTATTTAACATTCCAATAATCAAATTATGAAAATAAATTCAATAAATCATATTTAAGTGAATTTACTGAAATACCCTTACTTTGTATTTTTGTCCATTTTAGTCCGAAATTGATCTAATCAATTTTGAATGATTCTAAATCATTTCCAAGATGAATTTATGATGTTCAAAACATCAAAACACCAAAATCAACAAAATCCCCAAAAATTCTTATTTGGCCGAGAGCCTCACTAATGTCCCATTTGGTGCACTTTGTCATTTCATGCTTCAAAACACACCAAGATGTAATCCAATGAACATGAAACTTTATATGCATCATATAAACACACATATACACAACATAAATGAAAACCCCCAAATTTGGAATTGGTCATGAACCCTAATTTTTCAATTTCATCAAATTGGACAAATTAGACCAAATAGTTTAAATCAATTACTTTAATCATCATTCTTCCATCCAATCCAAGTCTCAACACAATGAAACAACTCAAGATCAAATCTAGGTCATTTAAGAGTGGGTCAATAACTCTAGATTAGCAACATGGTTTCCAAAACCTTAAAAGAAAGTTTATTACTACAATAGTTATACACTTCCTTCATTACACATGCTTCACACTTCACCAAAACTTCCATCAACAAAAACCACAAGGAACAAAGAAATAAACATCCTAAGAATGTCATATATTAAAGCCTAGAACCTAAGGAACAAATTCCTTACTAATAGCAAGTTTAAGAAACTTACTAAAAATCAAAGCTTTTTTTATTTTTGTCTTTCTTTTCTCAAGCTTCCTTTGTCTTTCTTCAATGGAGTTTTATGTTTTAGTAAAGTGTATTAGGTTAACCAAATGAAAAGCAAATGAAAACAATATATACTTGTGCATATAAGCCTTGGCCGAAATTTGTAACAAGTATATACCAAATTTTTCATTTCAAATTCATTTCAAATGCATTTGTTATCTTAATACAAATATCTAAAACTACTTTATAGATATTTATTTAAGTCAACAATTGCAACTAACATCATTTACTTTAAATATCCTAATGTAAGATATTTATATTTTAATTAATTTAATCATTTAACAATTAAATAATTAATTAATTAATCAAATACAAATATATTAAATATATGTATAATATTTACATTAAATATTAAAAACATATATTCATTTAGGATATAAGTCAAATAACTCATTTTGACTATTAATTAATGTGTATTTAAATTAATCAAGTATTAAATGTAAATACACAATAATTAGGCAAATGACTATCCAGTCCTTTTAGCATGTATCTTGCGTTTAATCTTTAAAAGACTTTATAATAATCAATATTATTTATTATGTTGCTCTAGTGCTCTACGAGTATGTTTCATTATTGAGACTCTCTAGATTCAGGTATATCCGTCACAAAATCTAATTTCGTGTCCATAATCTATCCACCCGTAGATTATGACGATCACGGATAATCTCGCTGAACCATACAGGTCGAGGTCATGTCAAATGTATAATTCCTATTCCTCCGTCACAGGTATCCGGATAAATCCCAGAGATATAGATGTAAACGTCAAATCTCTATCGGGATTATCCAGTCGACTATTCTATTAGCAATCTCAAAAGAATGTTTAGAACTAGCTTCTAAACTTTACCACGGGCCCATGGTTTTATCTGATTGCTAATCATATGGACTACCTATGCTCTGATACACAGAACTGACGGATCCTATCTTGATACACATAGGACACCCTGAGGATCTGTCTACATCCAACGAACAGGCGGAGGTCTGATCTAAATAGATCGGTGACGTGACTGTCGTCTTAGTGTAGAAGATGTCTCATGTGCCCACAATGGCATCTCAAGTCTAAGAATCACAAGTGATACTCAACCCAAGAAGATTCTTATTGACGCTGGTGTATCATCCATTAAGAATCTTCGGTGAGTCGTTTAGTGTTTTTATCCGCTATAAACACCACGTCTATACTAGTCTCCAAGACTAATGATTCATTGAGAAACCATTGGAATCATATATTCCAGTATACGACATGTACCGGTCTCAACGGGTTTACTATACTGACCAAGTAGTGTAAACCTTGACCAGGAACTGTCTGAGAATGACAACGTCATGATACTTCTCAATGTCCGTTGCGACGCTTTTGCAATTGTATCATGACAATCATTCTCGTCTGGGTCATTACGTCTTTACCATATAGAAAGATAGATTATATTATAGAAACTGCATATATATCATAATAATAATAATTTTTACAGAAGTATTTAACAGAAATACAACCGGGAATTGGCGCTCTGAGCACCACCAACCCCAACACTCTTATCGCTTGGTGTCAGGAATAAACAACGAGTCCTCCAAATTAGTCCATCACAATAGGCTACGAGTAGATGGCCATATATGTGCCTTCACAGCTTTTCCTTCTAGAAAGGTAGTGAATGAATGAAGACATCAAACCATTACCTACCCTTAAAATGCCTTTGATTAAACCCCCATTTTATCCACTATAGACACGGTCAATTAAAACATAAATCCAAACATACAAGACAATATTCGGGGCCAATTCTCTATCCCCAGTGGAGTCGCCAGACTGTGGGGACACATGATCTGGGCGACGCATGCTGTCCCGGGCTCGCGGCCCGGTCGGAAGTACGGAGTAGCCACGGGGGACTAAACCGGAGATGATGGAGTCGCCACCCGGTGTGAAAAGAGAAAATGAGATTTAAGGCTGCACTCACCCCTCGCAAGGGAAGACCTCAAACCATTGGGTTCGGAATGGTCCATTACTTATGTCACTTGTAATGAAAGGATTTATGTAATAATTTAATCAAGTTTAAGTAACACTTATTTCCAAGAATATCATGCTTCTAAATTCACATGCATACATCAACAAGTTCATCACAACATGCAACATCTCATGGCAATCTCATGAACATTTCTCAATCATATGATATGGAAAACTAAGAACAACATAATCATGCTTGAATACTATCTCATGAACATATTAACCAAATAACATGCTAACAGCCTAATCATGCTTGAATATCATCCCAAGAACACATAGAATGGATAAATGCAGGAATACAAATAATATGATTGGATACATAATACAAGAAAGATCAACCAAGAGGCAATTATGCATGAATATGATGAGACAGACTCAGTTCAGTGTGTGCGCATTCGTGTAGCGTTCGTAAACGCGTTCGAACGGTAAACAGAAGGTTCGCGTTCGTATAGCGTTTGAGAACGCGTTCGAACGGAACCAGACCTGATGCATGATAAGACTAAGAAAGTGCGTATACGTTCGCGTAGCGTTTGAGAACGAGTTCGAACGGAACCAGACCTGATGCATGCTAAGACTAAGAAAGTGCGTGTGCGTTCGCGTAGCGTTTGTAAAACGCGTTCGAACGGGAAACAGAAGGTTCGCGTTCGTATAGCGTTCGATAACGCGTTCGAACGGATCCAGACCTGATGAAACAAAATTCATCTGGTCCAAACGACATTGTAGAGTCATCTGGTCATTTGACCCGTAGTAATGAGGATTATCCTAACCTTCATCTCGTTCAGTCGACTGGGGACATCCTCCATGAACTCATGTCGAGTCAAATGAAGACATGTACTTCCTACAATCCATACAAAAATGTAGTGTGAAACAACTCCTGAACCTTCATCTCGTTCAGTCGACCGGGGACATCCCCCTTGAGATCATGTCAAGTCAAATGAAGACATGAACTCCCTACAGTTCATACGACAATGTCATATGAAATAACTCCTGAACTTTCATCTCGTTCAGTCGACCGGGGACATCCCCCATGAACTCATGTCGAGTCAAATGAAGACATGAACTCCATACAGTTCATACGACAATGTCGTATGAAATAACTCCTGAACTTTCATCTCGTTCAGTCGACCGGGGACATCCCCCATGAACTCATGTCGAGTCAAATGAAGACATGAATTCCCTACAGTTCATACGACATGTCGTATGAAATAACTCCTGAACTTTCATCTCGTTCAGTCGACCGGGGACATCCCCCATGAACTCATGTCGAGTCAAATGAAGACATGGACTTCCTACAGTCCATACGATAACGTCGTGTGAAATAACTCATGAACCTTAATCTGGTTCAGTAGACCGGGGACATCCTCCGTGGACTCATGTCGAGTCAAATGAAGACATAGACTTCCTACAGTCCATACGACAATGTCGTGTGAAACAACTCCCGAACCTTCATCTAGTTCAGTTGACCGGGGACATCCCCCATGGACTCATGTCGATTCAGATTATAGACATGGATTACACATGTCGTATGACTTATAACTTTCTGGTCTCATCAAGTCCAGTCAATCGGGGACATCCCCATTGGACTCATGTCGAGTCAAGTTGTTTACACATATCGTATGACTTATTTCCTGACCTTCATCTGGTTTAATCGCTTGGGTACTTCCCCAATGGCTCTGGTAGAGTCAAGTTCGTTATCCCGACCATCATCTGGTTTGGTCGACCGGGTACTCCCCAATGGATCTTGTAGACTCAAGTTGATAACTTGACATTCGCTTGGTTCAATCAGTAGGCGGCATCAACGCTCGAATACACCAACATAATATGGCATTGTCCCAGGCGACCCATGCGTCAAGTACTCTCCAAGCCAAGGACTCCTTAACTTAGAGAGTATGAGACAAACTGTATGGGCCAAATTTGGTCCAGGGGCAATTACGTCCTTTTACTCCAGGCTCAAGCTTCTACCTCAAAAGGAAGCCCCAATATTTAAAGTGTATAGAGGCCTAGAGATTCATAAGCCCAAGCACAAGCCCAGTAAGACGTCGCGGGCTCAAAGCATAAACGGGGCTCACCATACTTCAATCCACATAACGCCCAGGCTCATAAATGTCATTCACCACCCATCCGTTCCAACCTATAACGCAGTAAAAGCTCCTTATAAAGTTGACTGTTACCATGATCCAAACGGACGATTAATCAAAAGAGGCACACGTTACTATATCATGAATATATAAGGAACAAGGCTCCAAGAGGAATGGGGATTCAACTTCTAGCTCTCCAACTCACAGCTTTAGAACATTCTGATTCAAGCTCATAACACCTTTCGTTCACCGCCCTCACGGCAGCCTACGGAGATCATGGTAACATCTGACCTTGACCTTCCTCCTACTACTTCCATAATTCTATCACTGACTTGGGAGTCGGAGTGCCTACGGCACCCACCACACCGGTGGGCAGTAACCTCCACGCTCACTCTACCTTTGTTTTGCAGGATCGCTAGCGCCCCCAACTACAAATTCTCGATTGTGGACCTCGGGCGAAATCCAGCGTCTATAATTGTAGCATGAGTACGCATCCATGAAACTCAAAAGTTCATGCCCTGCTATCGCATCAACCAACGAGTCTATATGTGGTAGTGGAAAAGAATCCTTTGGGCATGCCTTGTTCAAGTCTGTGAAGTCGATGCAGACTCGCCATTTTCCATTCTTCTTCCGCACGACTACGACGCTTGCCAACCAATCCGGGTACTGCACCTCTCTGACCGCTCCATTCTCCAACAACTTCTGTACTTCTTCATCAATAACTCGATTCCTCTCTGGGGCGAACTTCCTTCTTTTCTGCTTGACGGGTGGGAAAGATGGGTCCACATGCAACTCATGAGTCATCAACTCAGGATCTATCCCTTTCATATCCCCATGCGACCAAGCGAAACAATCGTGGTGTTTCTGGAGGAATTCTACTAGTTCTGCTCGTAACAAAGGATCAAGGTCGGCTCCAACACGGGTCTTGTGGTCTGGATATTGCGGGTGAATCTGGATCTCGTCGAGTTCCTCCAATTTCGATTTATTAGCATGCTCTCGACGAGACCCAACCTGTAATTGCAATGCCGACTGAATTTTAGGCTTCATGGTGGTCTGGTAGGAAGTCCTGGAAGCAAGTTGGTCCCCTCTAATTTCCTGGACCCCCCATTTAGTTGGGAATTTCAGCACTTGGTGATACGTGGAGGAAACTGCCCGCATCTCATGAATCCACGGCCGTCCCACTATTATATTGTAGGCTGACAGGCAATCCAGGACCAAGAACGTAACCATTTTATTCACTCCGCCTGCATACACTGGGAGACAAATTTCGCCCATTGTGAACTTTTGTTCCCCGCTGAAACCAATTAGAGCTATAGACCGTCGGCTCATTTTTTCTAATCCTCCTCCCATATCATTGAGTGCTGACAAAAAGATGATATTGGCGGATGACCAAATGTCGACCAGCACTCTTTTGACCATAAAGTTGGCCACTTGAAGGGATGCCACCAAGGCATCGTGGTGAGGGTTCGCATGACTGGACAATTGATCATCTGAAAACTCAATTACTAAGCCAGTATGGTTCCCTGTCATAGTTATCTAGTGGTCCGAGACGACTGATGAAACCATCCTCGTCTGCCACTTCGCTGCTGAATAAGAGACTCCGCCGCTCCTTCCGAACCTCCAGAAATAACGTTGACAGTGCTGTTGATTGGGGCGGTATTGGGGCTCCCACTCGGTCTTCTCTTTATTCTCTTCGGGCCAATGTGGCTTTTCCCTTCTCTGTCAACAGGTCTTTCAAGTGTCCTCTGTTTAGTAACTCCAGGACTTCCAACCTCAAGGCTATGCAGTCAGCCGTCGTGTGCCCGTAGTCTCGGTGAAACTCACACCATCTGCTGATGTCTTTCTTCCCGGAGCTTTCACTAGACCGTGGAGGCCATTTCACCTCATTTCCCATCTTCCTAAGGACTGAAACGGGTTCTCCCTGTGAGATAGTGAAGTTGTAGTCTGGGAGTCGTGATGTAACATCATAAGTTCTTTCTCTTCTGTCGAATGGGGCTGGCCCATGATTGGTTGTCATGTCATAGGGTCGGGAATCCCTCGGACGGAAGGTTCTTCGATCGATCGAATGCAGGGTTCTTTTAAAAGATTCCTTTGGTCGTCTGGGCGGACCCGTTCCCCTCTCCCGAGCATTTGAAGACCTCCCATTACTCGTATTCCTCTTATCTTCTTCCTATCTGATCTCCGTTCGGGCTCTTTTCAATGTCTGATCCAGGAGTAGCATCGATTTTTTGTCAGCTTCTTATAGAGGCTACTGTCTGCCAACAATCCATTTCTGAATGCCTCCACCGCTGTCGGCTGATGGAGATTTGGGATAACAATCCTCTCTTTGTTGAATCGCGAGACGTAGCTTCAAAAGGACTCTTCTTTCCGTTGCTGGATCAAATTGAGGTCGTCTGTGGTCTTCTCAAGCTTGCACGAACTAGCAAAGTGTCCCCGAACTTGTATGCCAATTCCTTGTAAGACCCAATCGACCCAAACGGCAGATTTATGAACCATGTGAGGGCTGGACCGGCCAACGTTTCCCCAAACCCTCGACACAACCATGCTTCCCTTTGATGTGGAGTAAGGCTCGTAGACATCATTTTATACTTGTAATGGATTATATGGTCATCGGGGTCGGTTGATCCATCATACAATTTTATTTCTATGAGGCTAAATTTCTGAGGTAGTTCAATGGAGTTAATCCCCTCGTCGAATGGAGTGTCAGCCAAAGTTCATGACCTACTCTTTCTCAACGGTAGCCTGACCCCAGGTAAGCTAGACAAAATAGCTTCCTTGAATTCCAATATCTCATGACGCATCGTCGTAGCTGTTACAATATCAGCCGGATGATTTTGTTGATTGCTTTCACTACCGTAAGTCGATCTCCTTGTCGAGGGCCTTCGTTTCGCTCTACCTATGGAACCCCCATTGAGTTAGGTTGGCGATCCGGAGCTTCTGGGGGATTCATCGATTCCATTTGGTCACGAGGGGAAGTAAGGCGCTCCAGCTGCCTTTGAAGATTGCCATTGGTGCTCTTCATGACTGAATTCTCCTCTTCAAGTATACGTAGGCGTTCCTGGAGAAAGGTCAACTGGTTGGCAACTGAGTCTGATGGCTCGCCGCTTGATGCCATGTCTATACTTTGTGAGTTTGTTGCTTTGTCTGAGAGCTTTGGTTTGCTGTGAATCGCTAGGGCCCCACGGTGGGCGCCAAACTGTAGACGCTGGTTTACGCCCGAGGCCTACAATTGAGATTTCGTGAGGGGGCACTGGCGATCCTGCAATACAAATGAAGTAGGATTAACGAATAAGGTCTACCCACCGGTGTGGTGGGTGCCATAGGCACTCCGACGCCCAAGTCAGTGAAGGGTCTAAGGAAGTTGTAGTGAGGAGGGCAAGGTTAGATGTTACCTTGAACTCCGTAGTGTGTCGTGAGGGCGGTCTGTCTGAGATGTGGTGTGCTTGAGAGAGTCTTAAGCTTCCGCCCTGTCAGATTCAAGTTCAATCCCCCTTTATACTTGCTTTCATAACGTGTGCCCTTATGGCCCCTTTGACTGCCCGACCGTTGGGTCGACTTCATGAGGAGTTAATGCCGTTTTCTGCCCGTTGTAGGCTGGAACGGATGGGTTTATGAATGGTGGTCATGAATTCAGGCGTTACGTGGGCCGGCCTTTGGATGGCCCTTCGGTTACGGGTGTCAGTGCTTATTGGGCCTGGGCCTGCATTATGTCTTTGGGGTTTGGTTAAGAGGTTTTCAGGGGTGCATTCAGTAGCGGTCCTGTTGCAGAAAAGTCGAAATTGCCCTTGGAGCAATTTTGGCACATACACTAACTTATATTCTAATGTTTGTTTCATAATTTATAGATTAATTTATACTCTATGACAATACTCTCCACCCAATACACTAATATCATTCATATCCATAGGTTTTGGTGATTACAGAAGAGAGGCTTTCGCTGTTAAAGAGGGAGTGTCGCTGAAATACAAAGAGCTGAGATGGGCGGATTCGAGAGAACGATTGTTTGAGGGTGAGATTACGTTTATGCTTTAATTGCATGGCTGCACAAACAATACCCTTTAACTTAATGAGGCTTTGATATTTTATATATTCTACAACAAGAAGGATTAATATAAGCGAGACTATAATTCCAAAATAAAATATGAAATTATTTAAGTTATTATCTGATTTCATGATAAACTAAAACAAAAGGAAGAAGAAGAGTGATATGGTTTCATTCCAACTTTTGAAAGATGAAAATTGCAGTAGATGGATATTTTGGGAATTAAATGGGGGGTATGGTGATAAATTATATTAATTTAAATATTTAAATATTATATTTTTAAAAAGGGGTCTGATGAGATAAAATATGGGTTCAATAAACTCTTTTTTTTTTTTTTCAAATTTAAGCTGGCAGCTGACCTAGGGATTGACCAAATTAAATTATTATACATTTTCCAAATCAGATTATTCCCAAATGGGAAAATACCCATTAATCCCCGAATGAGGATCGAGATCAAATGGGGACTCGATTCTTGATTATTTTTGTTTTTATTTCTTAATCTCTAAATTTTAAAACCGTGTTTGAATAATTATCATTAATATATATGTTTTGGTATAAAGAAACAACAGTTACTTCTTTAAATTATTTATGAAGAATCATGTAACTAAAATATTTTACTGTGTAAATGCCAATTTTATCCTTCCTATAACATTAGCTATTTTTATTTTTATTTTTTGTTTTATTTCTATTGAAATCAATGAATATATAATATTAAGGTTGAGTTTGGTATAAAATATTACATTTAGAATATAGCTAGTTTATAAGTTTTGGAATAAAAATTACACTATAAGTTAATGTTGAAAAATATTTCATATTATGAAATTATAATTTATTAAAATATACATTATAGTTAATTATGTTTTTGATGTATCGTTTAAACGATACCTTATAAACTTATCAAATTTTATACCAACAATATCTAAATGTTGTAATTTAATAGGCAGCTGCAAGCTTCCCTTCTTTCTCATTTCTTTAACATCAACTATTTGTTTAGTCCGAACTTTTTTGATCTAGTAAGCTCTTTTCTATATTTAAAACATCACTTTTTTGTAGATGTATTAACCGATCCGGTAAGCTCTTTTCTATGTTTATGAAGACGAATTTTACGGTAAGTCTATAAATTTGCTCCGGCAGGCTCCGAATTCAATCCGATTAAGATTTTTGTATGTATTTTAGGCTCTAAACCGTGAAGATTTTTTCCTCTAACTGGCTACATTGCGATACCAAGTATTTGGTGCACATCTCATTAGGTATCTTATATGAAAAATTGTTTATTATGTGACTCTTTAATCCTTTTTTTTTTTTTTGTACTTCCTACCATTCAGTAGTGGGTATTTGGACAAATACATAATCTTGTTGTTTGTTACTAATAAAATATTATAATATGTAAAAAATATTAAGTCAAAATTGAACCCACCCCGTTCAGCTATTGAGCCTCCTAATGTTCCCTTTTTAAAAAAAAATAAAAAAAAATCAACCACGCTATCTCAGTGGGGCTATAACTCTTTAATCTGAATGTCGATTAAGTTTCAAAATAGGTATCATATGAGTAGTATTTTTGATTTGTCTGCTTGTCCTTTTGTTTCATTTTCAACTTGGCAGCACTTTCTACTCTGTTTTGTTTCCCCCTCTTTCACTGTTTGGTTCAATGGTCAAATGTGAAATAGCAGATTAAGGGGGGGAAATGAATTATAACATACTCTTTTAACAATATTAAATTTTTGGGTAAGAAGTTAAAGTACAGAAGTGGCCCATTGTATAATGACTTAAAGGTTGATAAACTACATTGGGCCACCAATTTGGTGTTGACAGTTTTTTTAATTTAATGATGCAAAAGGCAAAAATATATATATTTGAAATGGTTACAAACCCGTCGACAAATCATCATTTCCGTATATAAATGGAGCAGAAAAATCTTCGACTGTCTTATACTCATTCAAGATACGTATTATTTGAATTCGAACCCAATAACTCAAAATAATAAGATATTGAACTTTATACAACCAAACCATAGGCTCGCAAAAAGCAAACATCTTATAAATTAATTGATACCAATTATCTGCATGAGTGCGAAATTTTTGAATTGATTCAAGTTAGCCGGAGATGGGCTTGGGTGTATTTATAAAATTTAAATCAGCAGGCAGTAAGAGCCCAAAGCTGGAAAAGTTGACAATTTTTATAAGCACAAATATTTTTATCTAGCACTAAGGGTGATCATGGTTTCGGATCAAACCGCAACCCGATCCGAACCGCACCGCGTGATTTAAAAAAAATTAAAAAATGATTTCGAGTCAATCTGAACCGAACCGTAAATTTCAGGTCAGTGTGCGGTTTTGACCCAACCGCGACCCGAACTGCCTAAACTGCCGACCCGCGTTCAAATTAGATATTATTTTATATTTTTATTCTTCTTTAACCATGAAATTTAAGATATTTAATGATCATATGACAATATGTAATGTATAAATGAAAATTAAGTATTTTTTCTTTTCAATTATTATGTGAAAACACACAAAATTTTCTTTAAAAAAATTTATAAACCAAACCGCCGACCCGAACCGCCGCGGTTTTCCTTATCAAATTTATGATTTCGGTTTCTAATTTCTCAAACCGCCAACCCGCGGTTTGAAGTAAAAAACGAAAAAACTGACCCGAACCGCTCCGCGAACACCCCTATCTAGCACGAAATGTCGATCTATTTCTTTGTTATTATTGAAGTTTAGGTTCAGTGCTACAAGAAGAGAAGGTAATCAGAGGCATATTTGTTCATTTCAATCCCGTCTCAATTAGGGGTGGGCATTATCGGATCGGAGCGGACCGAATCTTAATCCGATCCGATTCGATAAGAGTTGATTTGTTTGGTTTGATCGGATTTTGAATCCTTATCTGATCAGATCGGATTTGATCCGATAACTATCGAATCAAATCGGATTTATTCGATCTGATTTGATATCTTAACGAATCAGATAAATTCGATTTGATAACATATCCGAATCCGATAGAGCATCTGATTTGATAATGAATCCGAAAGTGGATTCGATTTGATAACGGATCCGATTCGATAACGAATCCGATTTGATAAAATTGATTTGAATTTTAAGTTATCCGATCCGATTCGATAAAATTGTTATGAATTTACAAATTTTCGGGTCAAATTTTCGAATCGGATTTGTTATCAAATCGAATCTATTATCGGATTTATTATCAAATCGGAATCTCTATCGGATTCAGATCTGTTATCAAATCGAATCTATTATCAGATTTATTTGATAACTATTAGATAAAATCTGATTCGATCCAATATTTATCAAATTTATTCGATTCGATCCGAAATTCGACAAACGAACCAAACACGATTCGATCAGATCCGATAGCCAAATCTGATCCGATCCGATGCCCAATCCTAGTTTCAATTATAAATTTAAGATGAAAATCAATCTGAATTTCGTAACAATTTTAGAATCACGAGAAAAAATTATCTTTAATCCTAAATCAAACAATTTAGTGTTCTAAATACAAGCTCATTTTTTATTCCGGACGAAAAAATCTCTGAATTCTATATATTGAACAGTTAGAGACGGCCATGAGTTTCCCTAAATTTTGAGAGGCCCTAGGCAAATTCCTAAACGACGACCCTATTAATAAATGAAAAAAAGTAAAAATGTCCTATTATATACATAAAAATTGAAATTTTATTAGATTTATGAACATAATTTTGAATAAAATTTTGGAACCCCAACTAGTCACATGTGTCAATTCTCCTAAATACCGCAACTACGAACAATATAAGATTTCAAATTCCCATCAAATTTCAAAATTTTCTAACATCATGAACCAAAAAGTCATTTTAGTAATTATAAAAGGTTATTACATTTACAGTTTATGAGATTGGTTTTTTTTTTGGTAAATGGGGTGTCCGGACTAGTTTACGCGTACCTTAACTAATCACCGGGACCCGTGGCTCGTGCCATCAGAAGTTTCTCAATACAGATCATGGTAAGTCGCTAGCTCTTTACATCATGGGCATGACCCCAATGAGATATATCTGGTGAGATTCGAACCTACAACATGAAAGGAAAAAAATCACTCGAGTTCAAAACTTTTACCATCGAGATAACTGGGGTTAGTTATTGTGTCCTCCTAAAGTAATTTGATGTTAATTGGTTGTCAATTGCCCTGAAGATGGTTCTCAAACTTAAAAAAAAAAAAAAAAAAAAAAAAAAAAAAAAAAAAAAAGGTATATAATAAGCATGTATAAAAAAAAAACATATCATCACTTATAGGCTACTTATGGGCCAAAAGCCATGTATGTATTGGACTCAATTACAAAGCCCATACGCCGCTGGCAATCAACCCAAAAAAAAACAAAAACAAAAAGGGGAATGGTTGATTCTCAAATTCAAATACGATTATTTAATAGTTTCCAGTCACGCAATTGAATGACAATTGACAATTCACAATTGACAAGCCTTTCAGTTCATTTTGATATAGCTATTTCCCAGAACTAATGGTGACACGTGTCAGTATTAAGATACAAGATGCAAAAATTGGAAAGTGTTTTCTGGTAATAAAAGGCTACTCAGTAATACTTGATTTCAAATATTTGGTCTATGTTTCCTTCTGGGCTTCATCTTAACATGTCTGGTCGTACATTTAGTTTTTTTTTTCTTATTTTTTTCCCTTTTATTTTTGGGTAGTTCTATTATATGAAATTTACTGAATGGTCTACGATCTCATTTTATAATAGTACAAGCTAAAAATTTGATGCTTTGCATTAAGACCTTTCTATGCACGTGACAAAAAGGGGTCTCCATCCTTGTGTTTGTTAATTTATTTTACTCATGGAGAGATGACCCACAGGTAGTCTTTAATCTTGGCATTAAATTGAAATGAGTGTTAAAAGGATGACAGAAACACAATTAAAACGTCATAAAGGAATGATTTGTATTTGATATATTATCTTTAAGGTTTCAGGTTCAAGTTTTGGGTAGCATCTTTATAAGAGAATGTGACAACATCGGTTTACCTACGCATTCATATGGATGACGTGAGATTTCCTCGATATTTTAAAAAAAATTACAATTAAAACAATAATTCTCACAGATTGTGCTCAATGCGAATCTTCACATCCTGGAATTGATTTTCTGTGCTAGCAAAGAAGACAAATATAAAATTTTAAATGAAAGAAGTATATTATTAATATGTTTAGTCTCATCTCATATTTAACAAGTTACTAGTAGTCAATGGGAATGAAGAAAATATCAATTACAGTCACCAACACAAATATCCCCCATTGGTAAAAAAGTATTCTCTCTACATAACACTATAATGAGAAAAACATGCAAAAATAAGCAACCAAGGAATAACAAAATGAAAGGCAATTTTTTTTTTTTTTTTTGGTAACTGGGGTGTTCGGACTAGTTTACGCGTACCTTAACTAATCACCGGGACTCGTGGCTCGTGCCATCAGAAGTTTCTCAATACAGATCATGGTAAGTCGCTAGCTCTTTACACCATGGGCATGACCCCAATGAGATATATCTGGTGAGATTCGAACCTACAACCTGAAAGGAAAAAAAGCACTCGAGTTCAAAACTTTTACCATCGAGATAACCAGGGTTAGTTATTGTGTCCTCCTAAAGTAATTTGATGTTAATTGGTTGTCAATTGCCCTGAAGATGGTTCTCAAACTTAAAAAAAAAAAAAAAAAAAAAAAAAAAAAAAAAAAGAAAAAAAAAAAAAAAAAAAGGTATATAATAAGCATGTATAAAAAAAAAACATATCATCACTTATAGGCTACTTATGGGCCAAAAGCAGTCAATGCCATGTATGTATTGGACTCAATTACAAAGCCCATACGCCGCTGGCAATCAACCACAAAAAAAACAAAAAATTCTCAAATTCAAATACGATTATCTAATAGTTTCCAGTCACGCAATTGAATGACAATTGACAAGCCTTTCAGTACATTTTGATATAGCTATTTCCCCGAACTAATGGTGACACGTGTCAGTATTAAGAAACAAGATGCAAAAATTGGAAAGTGTTTTCTGGTAATAAAAGGCTACTCAGTAATACTTGATTTCAAATATTTGGTCTATGTTTCCTTCTGGGCTTCATCTTAACATGTCTGGTCGTACATTAAGTTTTTTTTTTTCTTATTTTTGGGTAGTTCTATTATATGAAATTTACTGACTGGTCTACGATCTCATTTTATAATAGTACAAGCTAAAAATTTGATGCTTTGCATTAAGACCTTTCTATGCACGTGACAAAAAGGGGTCTCCATCCTTGTGTTTGTTAATTTATTTTACTCATGGAGAGATGACCCACAGGTAGTCTTTAATCTTGGCATTAAATTGAAATGAGTGTTAAAAGGATGACAGAAACACAATTAAAACGTCATAAAGGGGCGATCTGAATGGTTTGTATTTGAGATATTGTTTTTAAGGTTTCATGTTCAAATTTTGGATAGCATCTTTGTAAGAGACTGTGGCAACATCGGTTTACCCACGCATTCATATGGATGACGTGAGATTTCCTCGATATTCTAAAAAAAAAACACAATTAAAACAATAATTCTCACAGATTGTGCTCAATGCGAACCTTCACATCCTGGAATTGATTTTCTGTGCTAGCACAGAAGACAAATATAAAATTTTAAATGAAAGAAGTATATTATTAATATGTTTAGTCTCATCTCATATTTAACAAGTTACTAGTAGTCAATGGGAATGAAGAAAATATCAATTACAGTCACCAACACAAATATCCCCCATTGGTAAAAAAGTATTCTCTCTACATAACACTATAATGAGAAAAACATGCAAAAAATAAGCAACCAAGGAATAACAAAATGAAAGGCAATTTTTTTTTTTTTTTTTGGGTATGGTAGGCCTTCTTGTGGACTCAGACAGGAGAAGTTTTTTTTGTATGTCGAGAGTAAGTCGATTCTTCTCAATTTTTTTCAGTTGTTAAAACTAAGTAAATAATAAAAATATCATTATCAATTTATAAATTAAACCATTAAAAATTATAAAATCTCTTATTATAGAATCTCATGACTTCGCCCCTAATACTATGAGTGGGTAAATATTAAACATAAAACCGATTTTTGAATGGTTTTATTATACAACAATGATAAAGGTACTCCCTATTTACACCATACAAAAAAACGACACCGTTTATACCACAATTTACACGTGACCTTCCTAAAAAACACATTTGCTTACATTTTACACTTGCCTTTAGACACACTTAAAACGCCCTTTGTCCTCCTAACAATGGTGATATGATCTCTGTCCTTGTAAGGCACTCAAAAAAACTCATTTGCAGTTTCTAATATTATTTTCTTTTAATTTTTTATTATTTATTAATTGAATGATATAAAAATACTTTTAATAATATCACAAATAAATTTATTTAACATGCACTATCATCACCGGGAGTCCATTTTTAGCAAAACCCTAAACAATATGATTGAATTTGGTTATCGGTTTGTGTCCAATTCAAATCAGTATCTTTAGAGTAAATGCAGAGAGGAAGATCATACATGGCTGCACGTGAGGTGATGATACACGCTACTAAGAAGAAGAAGATAATGTCCCACTCCCATGAGCCGGAAACATCAAAGAAATTTCTCGTCTTTTGGAACCTTCTATTTACTTTCAAGTTTCAATTTTCACTCTTGACCAGCTTCGAATAACCAGCTAATATACCTGTTTCAATGAGGTTAAGACACCAACAAATCACCATATTAGGAACAGAGAGAAAGCCTGTTCTTACCCTAAGAAATTTACTTATCTTGTTCACTGGTTTTTTTTTTGGGAATCGTTGGTAGGGGTGGACACCCGTCCAGTTCCGAGCCGGAACCGAAACGGTTGGTTCCCGGTTTACAAATGTGGAACCGGAATCGGAACATTACAGAACGGTTTCATTTCGTTTTTTTTTTTTTTTTTTAATTTTATTTTAATAATGATTTTTTTTTTTTAAAAAAAAAATTAAACTGTTCCACCGTTGAACCGTTGGAACCGAACGGTTCCAAAACCGAAATATTATAGTTCCGATACCGGAACCGTCCGGTTCGGTTTCGGTTCCGAACCGAAACCGTGGCCGGGTCTAATCGTTAAAAACTCTGCTATCAAAATATCTTTTCCGAGCTCTTAAGCAGAACAGTTAAAATCCCCGGCGATCACAGACTCTTATAAAAAACGCACTCTTTGGATTCGAAATGAGGACGTCAAGGTAAGATTCTAAACCCTACACTATCAATCGACTGTTCACTGGAACTTGTTGCTAATATTGAATCTCAAGCCAAATCAAAGGCTTCATTATCAGCGGATTTGCATGTTATTTTTTATGTTAATTAATAATTACAATATTATTATTTTTTTGATATTTTAATGGTGATTATAAGCTAAAAATCTTAATTTTCTTTATAAAAATCAGTTTTTTTTTTTTAAAAAGCACGATTAATAATAGTTACTTTTTTATTATTAACCAATAAACACTTAAAAACTGTATTTTAACCGTGTGTCAAATAACAATACCAAATAGGTCTTAACTGTTCAACTAAATGGCAATTTTGGATATTAAGCTGCCCAAACAAAAAAGAAAAAGAAAAAAAATGAAGGCATGAAAATGTGTATCATACAATATATTTGATGATGATTGAATTGTATTTGTCTGATTGAACAAGGAGAATCTGCTAGGAAAGTTCCTCACTTTCTCACTGCCACAAGACTCTTGAGCCCAAATTTGAATTACAGTAAATATAGTTGCTTTATATATAGGCTAATGATAGTAATATATTCAAGCATACAAGCCTAAGTGAGAGAGAGAAAAAAAAATCAAGTGTAAAGAAAGAAAGAAAAGATGATAATGGAGATAGAGGAAGTAAGCAACTACAAGGCACTGCCTCTTCTCTCATTGAACCATGTGTCTCTTTTGTGCAGATCGGTTTGGGATTCTGTAAGGTTCTATGAAGATGTCTTGGGTTTTGTTCTTATCAAACGCCCCTCTTCTTTTAATTTCAATGGAGCTTGGTTAGTTTCATACACTCTCTTTGTATTCCAATATTCATTTTATTGCATGCTACTTTATTTAACACATATAATTTTATTGTTCTTCACCAATCTTAAACATGAATGTTTAATTATCGAACATAAAAAAACGCAGTTCAGCACCGAATCCATGATATATTTCATATTGGTGCAGGTTGTACAACTATGGCATCGGGATACACTTGATCGAGAACCCATCAGTTGATGATTTTGACACCTTCAATGAACAGAGAACTATCAATCCCAAGGACAACCACATATCCTTCCAAGTAAGATTAATATAATAGTAGTGTAATAATAATGTAGCGAGGATGCTTATGAGTTATGATTTTGGAGCATGCAGTGTGTTGATGTTGGCCTTGTGAAGAGGAGGCTGGAAGATATGGGAATGAGATATGTGACAGCTGTTGTTGAAGATGATGGAATCAAAGTTGATCAGGTGTTTTTCCATGACCCAGATGGCTACATGATCGAGTTATGCAACTGTGAAAACATTCCAATAATGCCCCTCAATTCCTGCTCATTCAAGAACAGAATGGGAAGTTTCAAGAGAGCAGCAGCAGCACCAAGCATATGTGGGTTCATGGAGACTGTCATGATGGAGAGCCTCAGCATGGACATGTTGAACTTTTCATTTTAAGTTTACAAATTTAAAAATGAAAATGCCAAAAAAAACAAAAAAAAAAAGGAAAAAAAAAAGAGTGAACACTTTCTTTTATTTGGTGATTTGTTTGATATTTGCAATCTCTGAATTGAATTGTACTACAGATTTTATGTTTAAGTGTATTACAGATCTTATATGGTCTTGTGTTTTGGTGTTATCGCATGTATTAATTTCATAGTAATGTGCAATAACCGTGAATTATATATAGTGAATCGTCTTCTTTTGGCTTTTCTCATGTGTTTTTATTAAAATCAAGAAGCCGCTACCATTAAACACAATAGTGACAATACCCTTAGTCATAGCCATACCTAACATAGAAATCACACTTTTTTTTTTTAGAATCATTGGAAATCATGCCGTCAAATCACTTATTCCGGGCTTAAGCGGAACATGTAAAACCCTCAGTTATCACAGACTCTTATAAGAAATGCACTCCCTGAATTCGAATACAGAACCTCAAGGTGAGATCTTAAGTCCTACACCATCAAGTCACGCTCCTTGGGAACTAAAAATCACACTTGAAAAATACCAAAGTTCACTAATTAGAGATCTATGGCTGCTCTTTGTGCTTCATGTGGCCTGAATGTGAGTTCTTCAGTTATGATTCTTTCCTTCTATTTGAATTTCGATTCTTCATTTTCTTTTATGCGTCTAACTATTGTTTCTGACACCAGGTTATTTGAAGGTTCACGATCTCGCACCTTTGGTAAAAATATATATACAAGCAATGAAGTCAAAATTGTTTCATGTGGGTTTTTTTTTTTTGGGGGTATTCTCCATTTTAGCTTCCAGATTGAAAGTGTTAGTTTAGTTGTTTGGGCAGTGATAGTTCTATGCAAAGTTTCTGGTTAACTTGTGAAAATAGATTTTTATTCAATAGATCCATATAACCTACTCCACCGAAAGACTTGGTTAGATTATGGCATGGCTTTGAGTTACACTGTGTAAATGCCACAGGGAGATTGTTTTCACATTTAGGGTGAAATTGGTGGCAATCAATGGATACTGAAGGTTGACGAATGGCCTGACCCTTAACCCACTCAGAATTTTCAATGACTGGTGAGGTCTCAAGGAGAGAAGCTGAAGCTATTTTCTTCAATATACTGCAACTACTCTCTCTGTCAAGCCTTTTCTGTTCTCTTTTAACGTAAACATTTCCCATTCGAGGCAATAGAACTCGTGCGCCCATCAAATACAGCCCCATGAAATAACAAATAAATGGTGTGCGAGTAAATTTGATAATTCACTAGACATGGTTCCCAGTCCCAGAGGTTCCTGTTCCGTATCAATTGTGCAACCTAACTCTTATTACTCATTGCATAGCAGAAATGAAGAATACCAGAAATGGTGAAATCAAGTAAACTTCCTTTTTCCAAGCAAAATATATCTCTATTTCTAAATTAGGAGGCTCAATGACCAAACATCAGCAAAATTGCTAGAAACATCAAGGATCTATAATAAAAAAAAGATGTGACGTAACTCTGAGATCAGGGAGATTGCATAACCAGCCAACCAATAGCCAAGAAAATTTGTTGTCCACTCTAAAAGAACCGGGTTCTTGTAGTAACAGATCCCAGGCACTACTTAAGATAAGTAGAAGAAACCCAAAGCAGCATATATGTTATCAATGAAGTTGTCACTTCGAAACTCCTCAATCCTTTAATTATAGGTATAGGTGGAATCACAGCTACCATCAAGAAGGTACCCAACACCAGGAGAAAATAAAAGCTCCAACCCTGCATTACAGCAACAAAGATATGATTCCAAGCATTTTGCTTTAACAACAATTCAAATATGCATTTAAAAAGAAGATGAGGTATGTTTTCTTTTAGCAACTGTTTATCATATCGTCAAGAATCATGACAATATATCTACATGTTTGCTTCATCATAAACCACACAAGATTATACCAAGTTCAAAATAGTAGTTGCTCTGAAATTTCTCTGCACAAGATTTTCAAAGACTTTACTGAAATGAACGAACACCAGAAACATCTTCAAAGATGTCCAACAAATGTAAGAGTAAAGGGACAGACAAGAGTAACTTACGCATAAAGCAAAGCTCGGATTCTGCTCTTCAGCCTGTCATGTATGAAATACATGGTAGCAATCAGGGATATTGCTACCTGAAGGGTTGGGCCTTCTTCGGTTGGAAAGAGAACGGTTAGAACCCCAAGTACTAGAAATGCAATGGATGTTTTTAATATGATCTTAGTAGATGGGGTTTGGAACCTGCTCATGACAGCCTGCATAACACGAGACTGACGGACTTCCCTAACCTTTTTCTTGATATCAATTTTTGGGTTCCTCCTTTCATAGAACTTCTGCATGACTATTTTGTCATGGGCAGATTCAATTGCATCGACACTTGGTTTATGCCCTGCATATTTCTGAATGAGGAAGTTCCTTGCAGCTTGAATTTCTTCTTCAGAAGCCTCCCTGCTTATTCCAAGTCTTTTATATGGATCCCGTACATTAATTCTAGGGAAGATAGCTGAACTTGCAAAATTCAGAAGAGGGTTTCAGCAAGTGATACTAAAATGTAACAAATATATACTAACACAATCCACAAGTATTGATAAAGCTGATAGGACTCCAAAATAAGTGGGTATCAATTGGTTACAAGAACTGACATATGAATCTAATGCTTCAAGGAACAAGGGCTAAATTATAAAATATAAGTCATACAATCTAAGAGTGCTCACGACATACCAAATTAAGGAGGCCAGGTATTATCTTATCATGTAAGATTCTGCATTCCGATTGATAAGTGTGGTTTATACCCACTTATTCCGACATCCTTAGCCTATTATTTTGTTATTGTTCGAGTCATTTAATGTCATTTATAGTTTATTTTATGTCTTGTTTGTAGGAAGCATTAGAACATGAAGAATGGACCAATTACGCGTGTTTCGGGACCTATTGGGAGCATCGGACTCAAGAACAGGCAAAATCAGCATCAGCTGCGCACTGAATTTAAAAGGGCTATAACTTTTTATCTAGAAAGAGTTATGAGACCCATAATATATCAATTTGCATCTACTCAAAGAGATCTATGCGTTCCATACAAAATCCATGGGCTTTGGCGCCGCGGCGCCCCGCGCGCACCAGAAACATGATTTTAGGGTTTTTTAGATGTTTAATGGTTCCAAGACATTATTATAAATACATTAGTTCGTCCACAACTCAAAAGAGGAGGCTAATACACAGCACAAAACACAGAAACACATATTTTTAGAGATCCAAGGAGGAGGATTGAAGAGCAACAAGAGGAGACGAAGGCGGTGACGTCCGAAGAGGAAGAGATTCAATTCGGGTTTTATCATCTTATTTGTTTCTTAGAACTCTAATGATTTCCATTTGATTCATGACCTTGTTCTTATTGTTTTTATCTATTGTCATGAACTAAACTCCTTAATTCTGGAGAATGATGTTAACTGATGCTTGAACCTTTATTTTAATTGTCGATTTTGTTATGAAGTTTTATTGAATTATTTATATTCTTTTAAGTTTAATGCTTTGTGTTTGCTGGCCACAAATATGATGATGCATGTTTAGAATCTATCACTCGAGAGAGGAGATTTTGAATAGATCTAGAGAATATAACCTAGGAGTTTTATAGAGTTCGAGAGAATATATAAATTCATTTGAAGTCGTTAACATAGAATCACAAAGCGTAATGAGTTGTTAACTACTAGATTTTTATAGAGATATCGAAGTCTGTAGTTGGTGATATTTCACTAATGCTCGAGAGAGGGAGTGGATATTTTCGGAGACTTGACTTATAAACAATATAACTGAACAAAGATTAATTGGCATGACAAATACATAAGGGATAGATAGGTGAAATCATACATTAGAATCTCTATCGTATTAGTTCCTCCTATATAATTATTTTTATATTTATTTATTAAAATCTTTATTATTTGTTTTCTAAATAAGTTAGGATTATCAATTGTAATACTTAGTGCGAGTTAACGCAATCCCTGTGGGTTCGACACTCTAAACTCATTTATACTAAAACTTGACACCGTACACTTGCGGTACGATATAAAATATCACAACACCGATTTACAACCAGGATATGGCCAATGCTTCCAACAATCATTACTCATGCATTAATAAATCATGCTAATCAAAAGTGGTTCCCCTCAACCTAAACCAACCAAATACTGTATCTCAACATACCCTGGTTGTTGGCCTCTCATTAATACAAAGAAAGATGCAAACCACAACCATCGATATTTCGTCATTCCATTCTCTCAGGAAAACAATTAAAAACAAAAGTTGGGAGTTGGGACTTTAAGAAGGTTCTGGTAATTTCTCATATTTCAGACTATGTTGCCTACTAACACACATATTTTTGCAAGTGTATATAATCATGCACTTGCAATTAGATTCTCAGCTTTGCGCAATACCTAAAGATGCCTCGTACCAATTTAAAAGTTACCAGAATAAAAGTAAAAATTACCAGTTGATCCATTCGACATATCACTATAGGAAGCATCCATTGCACACTTGATCGAGTAAGTTCGTTCCTTCTTGCATCCTTGTGCAGAACCAGCCCAATAACATCTGTAGCATTGCAGGGAGCATGAAAATAATCATGATCCAAAATAACAACCATTCTTCGTTTAATAAATCTAGCAATACCTTTCCAGACAGGGAAGTTGAGTTTGTTTGTTAGGTTTCCCTGAACTAGAAAAAGCTGAAACACGCCTCAGTGACCCAGAGCTACATACAGGTATCTTGAGACAACATCTCGAGGGACTACCGGTCAATCCAGACACAGACATCTTTAATATATATATGAGTTATAGTCACACTGCTACACTGAGTTCAATATGAAAGATTATTAATCAATTGCTGCAAGGAAAGATAAAACAATGATATGCCACAATAAATCAATAAGGAAGCAGCATAAATCATTGTCATAAAGATTAAAATGGAAAACTCATCAGGCTACCCCACATTAAGAATAACAATAACGGTACACCAGTCTAGAGTTTTCACTCAATATCTAAACCAAGAGTGATCAGCCCATCATTTGTAATAACATGAAAAGTCAACTTCCTTGGCATTTATTTAAAATTACAGAACGAAATTGAGTTTGCAGAACCTCTAACCCTAACAAACTGGCATCTTCATTAATTTCACGTGAGCAAACAATTAAACTTTCCTAACAGGAGAAAAAATACACAATTAGTTTATAAAACAATTACACAAGCTTAAAATCGTAAGTAACGTTCCTAATTCAAAGAATTGGAGGAAAAAGTAAAAAAAAGTAAAAAATCTTAGAACAACTACTCGATGTGAAATTCAACGAATTGAAAACGGAGTTCAATAACGTATCAAAATAGGGAAAATAGATACCTGAAATAATTGAAAGTTAGTTTCGTTTTGGTATTTCTTCAGATACGGATAGAAGAGGCGAGACTTAGGGATTCACTAAACCCTGCTGACCAGAGGTGGACGGACAGAAGATAATAATACGGTGCGTTTCACGAGGTAACGTAAGCAAATAAATAAATAAAGGGTAAAAAAGTAAAATTAAAATAATTTTCCGTTGCCGGGACTTGAACCCGGGTCTCTCGGGTGAGAGCCGAGTATCCTAACCAACTAGACTACAACGGAATTTGTGAAAATCTATTAAACAAAACAATATATATTTTAAATGCGGGATCAAAGTATATATAAAAAATAATTGATTATAAAATTCTACTGCTACTAAGAATTTATTAACATAAAAAAAGATAAAAATACTTTAAAAAAAAAAGAAAAGAGAAACATCTATTAATTCCTTTTTATCTAAGACTAAATGCTAATTAAGTAGGGGTGTATTATTCAATTTATCATATAATTTAACATATAATATAAACATGATTATAATTTTCAAAATTTTTCATAGTGATCCCGGCCCTGTTCTATCAGTAAGTAGTTTCGCCTCTAGAGAATGTTGAGATTCCAACGACAATAGCCGTATAGGTGTTGGAGTATACAATATGGTTATTGAGTGTGGGACCAACAATACACTAAATATGACATAGTGGACATCTGTTACGTAATTTCGTATCACTCATAAACTACATTTCTACAAACAGTCGTTGAAACTTAAATTTAGATTAAAAACAAATTATGGGTCCAAATCTTAAAAATTAATATCTATTATAATACGAAAGACGAAAAAATCTATCTTTTATCAGTTACACATAAATAATCTACACCAACTTCATAATTTAGAGTAGACGTATCAGAATATAATAATTTGTTTAATTTAGTTTTCTTCGATCGGTAATAGATGTATTAATACATTGATAATGTAACTTAATATTTCCCTTGCTTGTTGAATAGGATTTGTAATTCGATCTCAAATTAAAAGGAAATGAAACTTTTTAAACCTAGTCGTTTTGTCGGCACATGTTACAGTCGTTTTGTCTGCTTTTTATGTTCAAATATGAGGATTCATATTTTTTAATTACGTATGCAATTGAAATAACGACTTAAAGCAAGTAAAAGTAGGGATTTTTGTTTTTCAGGTTCATCAATATTCGTGGGATTCTCCAATCAACTATAGCCAGCCACTATTCCTTCCTTTGATGCTTGTTAATCTGGCGCTTTGAACTGTTTGGCCGACAGCACAGAGTTATGGGTAAGATTAGTATTCCTTGAATTCCACGTATACGTATTCACGTGTGAACAATTTTACTTTACGTCACGCTTGGGTGGTATGAGATTCAGGATTTCATTTTCAATTTCTGAATTCGAATTCAGAAAATGCATTTTTTGTAAGAGCCAGTTGGGAATTTTACATGTTCCGTTTAATCCTAAAAAAAGTGATTTAACGATGAGATTTCACGAACCAATGGAGAAATTTTTGTATATAATTAATTGTAAAAGCATTGTTCACTTTCAACAGGATGTGATTCCCTTGCTCTGCAAAGTCACATTCCATTATAAGCATCGGAATTCTCATTTGCATGTGAGCCATGTTAAAATCGGGCTGATTATCGAAAAGATTCAATGAATGACGCGAACTGATCCTGAACCAGACTCTAAAACAAAATATTTACATTGCTCTCAACATTGCTTCCAAAACCAATAATTCGAATCAATGGATTCTTGATGAAAAAACATAACAAAAATTTGTTACCAACTTGACAAGCAGTTCAAGAGGAGCCATCAAACAAAACATTTAGGTCATCTATTATCGTATGTTGTTGCCTAAATATGAAATTTTACAACTCAATACACCGTCAACATTTTTTCTTTTTAAACGATGGAAATATCGACATCAAAATATCCGACTCGAGTTTAAATGGAACAATTAAAATCTTCGGCAGCTTCAAGCTCTTACAATAAGTGCACTTCAGGTTCTTATAAGAAGTGTGTTATAGTATATGCCCTAAAACCAGTTATGAATATTATGATTTAAGAGATAATATTTGTAATATAATTTATTATTTATTAATAAAAGATATTTGTTAACTATACATTATTACATCCATATTTAATGTGTATGTCCCGATACATTATATTATATGAATATCGTTAATCCAAAAGACGTTTGTGATTATGAGAGTCAACGACATTTATATATGTCTTAAATTAAGTTATTGATAAAATATAATTATTATACAAGACAATAATATATCACTTGACCAATATTATTGTGTGTCGCATGGATTGGTATATGATGTTAATAGAATGGATGGTGAGTCTCATATTATAAGGACACGGACATAAATATTTCATTAGTAGAATGAAATATCGAACATGATCACAGAAGCGTAAGATCACATGATAATATTATATAAGGTCATTGATCTTCGTAATAATATATTAGTGTCGTCATATCCTCTTACATGAGATCATATGATGACTTGTGCGATAGTACTCTTGGTTCACTAGTATATTCTCATTCGACTATCCACGTCCTTTGAATAAATGCTATATGGCCTTGAGCGATTGACGTACGAAATCACGTATGCTTCAAGATGGAATCTGATAGCTTTGATAATAAAAGTTAAATATGTTTCAAGGAAACTCAAAGTTGATATAAGTATTTGGCCAAAACAGTCGATATCTTAGAGATATCTGACTGGTGCTTACACACACGCGTATAACGCAAGCGCATGTATCGTTCAAGTAGTATAAAAAGTATCGATCCCACGAGGACTTAATACCTAATCTATTAATTTTATGAGGTCAAATGATTACTAGTATCTAACAGGTTGTTTGATTGGTTTGAAATTGTGATGATTCTAAATTCAAAAACAAGTAAATAAAATTACACGAAAGTAGGTTTAAGAAAATTCAATATTATGAAACTATTTAGGGTTGTGAATCTTTCTAATATCTTTAAAAAGATGAAGTCGTTATTTCATGTTTGTGTAATAAATCGGTTTACTAACCTGGAACACTAAATTATGCGAAAGTTTATGTCGATGGTCAGACTCAAATACCCAGTATAACCCAATTGAATCATATGTATATGTCAACCAAATTACCTGGATTCATTAAGATTAAGTTCCAATTATGACTACCCCGCCCGACAAGTATATGTCTATCCAGTAAGGAAATCTATTAAAGGGTTATCTATCCTCAAGGAAGATCGTGGGCTATTAAGTCTAAGGCTGAAACCTAAAATTCATTTGTCAAGTTTATTTTAGATTTACCAGATCAATCTTATTAGTGGTCAATTAACAATACACATTAAGCTTAAGACTTAATAAGTAAACCTTTAAATTACTCAAACTATAAAATAATCTCTTATAAACCAGTGATATTAGAATTCATCACAACCCCAGATAACTAACTTAGTTACGACACATAACTAGGGCTAGTAAAAACTTAAATAAAATAAAAGACATAAAGTAAAATGCCTAGGGCTAGTAAAAACTTAAATAAAATAAAAGACATAAAGTAAATGCTGAAAAGTAAATGCTGAAAGTAAATTACTGAAAAGTAAATGCGGAAAGTAAATTGCTGAAAGTAAATTGCTGAAAAGTAAATGCTGAAAGTAAATTGATGAAAAGTAAATAAAGTAAAAGTACAATATAAGAAAATGTTGAGATAAAATGATCCATTTTTATTACTTCTATTTTAGATATCTCCCTTAATATAATATATTAAATTTGCATGATAATTACCAACCAGCCATATAGGCGGTATCCAGATTAATTCAAATTAATAATTAATTACCAACCGACCAATCAGGCGGTATCCAGTTTAGTCAGGTTAAAACCAGTTTAAATAATTACCAACCGACCAATATGGCGGTATCCTCGTTAAGTCAGGTTTTAACTAGTTTATATATTATAATTAATGGAGATTAATCTAAATATTAGTAATAAAAGTTTTACCTTTTACCCCAGCAAAGGGGAGTTACCTCCTCATTACTGAAAAGTAAAAACTGAAAATTAAAGAAAGAAAAGTATTGTGCGTAAAAGTAAATTGCGGAAAGTAAAAACTGAAAAGTAAAGAAAAGAAAGTGCGAAAGCAAAAATTAATTACTGAAAGCTGTAAATAAACAAACAAGATACAATCTTCTTAGTATTCTTATGGAATTCCTTAGAAGAAAGTATCAATTTACAAATGAAATAGCTTAGTATTTATAGGCAAAACTTTGCCTCTATTAAATCATCCACCAAATTCATTATTAATTGCTCCACTAATTGCTCCACCAAATCCATTATTAATTGCTTCACTAATTGCTTATCATGTTTGGTGATGATTTGATAATTTTTATTATTTATTTCTTAATTTATTTTTTGCTTTGAAAATGATTGAAAATGACTTTAATAATTACACACAACACACTTATGGATGGTTCATCAATTTCGGGCATGCAATCTTCATAATTAGAAATTATTTTGTCTTTCAAAGTTGTAGATCTTTGAGTTTTCTTTAATCTGGAACTTGAATCAGCTCAATCCGATATCGGAGTAAAACGTTATGCCCAAAATACGACAGATGCACAAAACTGGAATTTCCAAAACTGCACTTCGTTAAAACGCCCTTTCAAGTTTTCAATCTCCAAAATTAATATGTCAAGTCCAATTTTTGCCCTTATTTGACCCACATTTCATCCTAAATGATTTCATTGTGTCCCAATATTATTTTATCTGCAAAATAAACTAAAACACATCAAAACGTTCATCGAACCCGAGAAACTAAACAAAATATTAAGTAAAAGGGGCGGTAAATATTGATATATTTTCCGCTCATCAATATAAAATCCACAAGATATAGTTTAAAGATATGTCGAGTATAAGGATTTGACTTTACCATGATCTCATACTAGATAATAAACATAAATATTAGAATGAATAATATGACATGTTCGAAGTGTATTATAACATGTTCATATGTTTTCTCACTTCATTCATCAAATAGGGGTCATGGCTTACTGTTGGGCGATTATCCATTGTATTTAGAATATCATAAAGATGAAATATTAAAGAGTTAATATTATTCCACTGCTGCTCGATAATGTGTTGGGGTTTTAGGCAATTAGTACGGGTAATGCAGCGGAATATCGGAAAATCAAATTTTCCGATTTCTTTTATTTTTCTTGGGTAATTAAAATAAACTAATTTATTTTAATTACTCAATACTCAACAAAACAGATTTTTACCCAAAAATTTAGAATTTTCTAATATTACCGACAAGCCCCTATACTTTGTATTTTGATCTTTTAGTCCCTAAATTGTCGAATACAGTTTCAAGTGATTCCAAATCATTACCAAAATGATTTCAAACATGTCATACACATCAAAATACAATTGCAACCGAAAATTCCATATTTTCTACAAATTGCCGTGAAGACTACCACGTTTCAATTTTGATCAATTTGGTCAAATCTTGTTCAAAACAAGTTAAGATCAAATTCAATCAACGCCAAATTAAATATACATCATTATACAACACATTCATGAAAAGCCCCAAATTTGGAAAATGTATAAACCCTAATTTTATAAATTCAATAAATTGAACAAATTACACAACAATAATTCAATCAAATACTTTAATCTAATTTCTACAACACCAAACAAATCTCACCACAATGAAACAACTCAAGAAAAATTCTAGATCATCATTGAGTGGCCTAACAACTCTATAATGACAACCAAGTCATCTAATGACTAAAAGAGAGCTTAATAACACTTTATAAGCTTTCTTCCTTAACATACATGCTCACATCTTTCATTCATGCTTCAACCAACTTGTTACAAAACTAAGAGAGTAAAAACACAAGAGAACATCCTATGTTGAAGTTTAAAGCAATAGAAATAATTTCTTTGAAAAGAAACGAATGAAAATACCTTTTGTTTCCAAGTTTTTCTAAACTTCAAGCTTTAGCATTTGTATTTTTCTCTCAACTCTCTTGTTTTGTAATCTTTTAGGCCTGGCATAAAGTGTTTCAAAATGAAAAATGAAAAGCTTTTAAACCTAGGGTTGGCCAACTTTAGCAAGGATAAATTGGTAAATTTGGATTTTTCAAATTTTTAATCAAATTAAAAGAATTCAAAGTCAATATTGCTACCATTTTCAAAAAGAAAAAATACATGTGCATCAATCAAAATTAGCCATTTAAAAGCATAATAATGATAAAGATAAACATATTAAATAATTTTAATTATTTAACAATTAAATAATTAGACAATTACTTAATACAAATATCTAAATATATGTATCATATTTACATTAAATATTCCATAATACATATATTTGGAACACATGTCAAATACTTTATTTGAAACAAATATTAATGTGTATTTAATAAAATCAATAATTTAATCTAAATACACACTAATAAGAAAACAGCTGAATAACACTTTAAGCATGTATTTTTCGTTTAACCGTTAAACTTTTTATAAATAATGAATATTATTTATAATAGTTGCCCTAATGCTCTACGAGTATATTTCATTAGTGAGACTCTCTAGATTTAGGCATATCCGTCACGAAATCTAATTTCGTGTCCACAATCTACCCACCCGTAAATTATGACGACCACATATAAACTCGTTGAATCATACAGGTCGATGTCACTGCATACGTATAATCCTTCCGTCATAGGTATTCGGATTATTCCAGATATATAGATATAAACGTCAAATCTCTATAGGTATAATCTCGTCGATGTTTCTATTAGCAATCTCTCAATAACACTTAGAACTTACTTAGATAGTGTACCACATGCCCATGAATTCAACAGATTGCTAATTCCATATTGGATATATATGTTCTGCACACATAACTGATAGATGTTTATCTTGATACACACAATATGTCTTGAGGATCAGTCCACACCCAACGAACATGAGGATGTCTGATCTAAATAGATCGATGACATAACTGTCATTAAAGTGTTGAGGATACCTCATACATCCATGGTGGTATCTCAAGTCGAATGACCACTATGCTTGCTCGACCCGAGAAGATTCTTATTGACGTTGGCGTATCATCTATTAAGAATCTTCGGTGAGTCGTTCAATATTTATCCGATATAAACTCCTACATGTCTATACGAGTCTTAAAGACTCATGGTTCATTGAGAAACCATTAGAATCCAGGATTCCAGTATACGACATGTACCAGTCTCAGCGGGTTTACTTAACCGACCAAGTAATGTAAATCTTAACAATGAACAATCTAAAAATGGCAATGTTATGATACAACTCAATGTCAGTTGCGACGCTTTTGCAACAATATCATAACCAATCATTCTATGATCATTTACGTCTTTACCATATAATAAAATAATTCATATTATAGAAACTGTTTATTTTATTCATAATAAAATATTTATACAAGTACTTACAAGTAGACCCGGTCGGCGGTTCAGTTCTGGTTCGAAACCGAACCAGCCGGTTTTCGGCTCCACAAGTGTGGAACCGGAACCTTGAACCGAATCGGAACCGACCGGTTCGGTTCCAAATTTTTTTTTTTTTGAAATTAATTAGAATAAACGAGATTAATTTTATAAATAACAAAAATTATTACATTGAAGAGATTGAGCTTAAATTTTTAAAAATTTAAGTTGCATACGTATCCTCCAAGGGTGAGAGGAATCAAAGCTCACGTAGTTCCATTACAATTTTAATACATATCCCCTTTGTAAATTACAATTTTACAATTATCAATCATCATTATCAGTTGATCCTTCGGCTCCGGTTCCGCTTGCACTTGTTATTGCACTTGCAGATGCATTATCGAACAAATCTTCAAAATCATCGGGGGCATCTTCTTGTTGTCTCAGATCAGCTCTTGTCCAATCATCAACACAAGCTGTTGCTTCTAGAGTGCTTGAATGTAATGAAGATCGCATAGCTTCCAATATATTACCTCCCAAGCTGAAGGCTTGCTCAACCACAACGGTGGAAATAAGTGCTGCCAATATCTCTTTAGCAATAATTGATAAAACATGATATATATTTTGATGCTGGTTCCACCATTCAATGATTTTAAAATTTGGTGTGTTGAAATAATGAATCCTATTTATAGAGTTTTAGAAATTTTTTGATACAAAAAATGCATATAAATATAATCGTTATTAGGGATATATTAGTAATTTATTTTTTAATTTTTAATTTATTTTTTTTTTCTTATTTGGGCAGGGAGCCGCTGCCCCCCCAACGGCTACTAGCCGTTGGGGAAGGGTTCCTGTTGGAACCGTTTCGGTTCCGGTTGGAACCGTCAAACAGGTGGAACCGTACGGTTCCACCGGTTCCGACCGGTTCGAGTTGGGGTCGAACCCCAACCGAACCGGTCGCCAACGGTTCCAGTTCCGGAACCGAAACATTCCGGTTCCAACAGGTTCGGTTCCGATTCCGAACCGAAACCGTGGCCGGGTCTACTTACAAGGAAATACAAGAGAAATTGGCGCTCAGAGCACCAACCCTAACATAATGAACCTATGACTATCGCACAATATAGTTATCGTCTATGTTATAAATTCTATGATATTTATTAAAAGTTAATAAATGATTATTTTGGCATTTCCTAATTGGATTATGATATTCAGAATATTCAGGATATTTCAGAAATATTAATTTGATTAATAAATTCGAAATATAAAATTAGATTTAATTGTTTAAATAAATATTAGATATTTATATTAAATAAATTAAATATAATTTCAATGAATTGTTAATTAAAATTATATAAGTAAAATAATTAATTAATTATTGAGCCAAAATAATATTTAATCTATTGGGCTAGCACCCAAATTAGTTAGTCTTATTTAAGATTAAATATATAAGTCTTTATTTAATTATGATTCATAATTTGATTAAGTATCCTAATATATTTTGGAAAAAACCTTTAAGATACATAATTTGATTTGGAAAGATATTGGAGTGTCATTATTATATTGAGATACAATAAAGAAAATCTATTCCTATAAATAATAGTGAAATTCTGAAAATGGAGAGTAATTCTCTTATTGACCGAAGTTGTTATCTCTTTCATCTCTCTTAAGTTTCTTCCCAAGTCATTTCAAGAAAGTTTATTTCTTGAATCTTCAATCTAAGACTTCAACATTCTAACAAATAAAAGGGGGTTTCTTTGTTCTCAAAAGTGGGAACGATTTGTTCGTAGATGAGTGCTAGTGTGTTAACTAGAGGTGTAACGTTTGATGCACTATTGCAAGAGAAAAATCGATGAGGATATTCAAAAGGCTCAATAAAGATAATAAGCACATCAAACTATGTTTTATTATTAGTAAATATTATTTATGTTGATAAATAAAATATTTGTTGTATGCATATTAAAATTAATATATATGAATTTAATAATATATTGTTTACATCAACAACGACAAAAAACTATGATCTTTAAAATGATTTTGGAAGAAAATTTTAAATTATAGTCACATGAATGCTTCTACGTTAAGCACAAAACCTTACAAAGTGTTAAATTATGGCTTGACAATCAAATTCTAAATTTTATACCACCAAATCACATATATGATAGCAAACACCCCCAACACACACATCCTCAAGTATCAAAACTTGCCCGGGAAGCTTAAATTTGATGATATTAAGAAAACAAAGTAAACACAAAATAAGAAGTGACGGAGAGGTGAGACCGATGCCGCGAAAGACACGATCAGCTGAGTGTTGACTACTTAGACGAGAGTTTAGTTGAGCATTGAGAGAGGCAGAGACGATTAGGGCTTCATGCACTTTTTCATTTTCCCCAATTCAAAACTCAGCCGTTTTGTTTAGACAAAAAAACGACACAAGTTAAAAAATTAAAAAAAAGAAGAATATAAAAATCAAGTTTTATCAGTTTGTCGGTTTTTAACAGATTCATCCATTTTGATCAATTTTCAATTATTATCTGAACTGAACATATGATCGGTTTCCGATTCGATCAATCGAACCGATTCAATCCGAATTTAAGAACACTATATATAATACATCAATCACGCTGCATGATAAGACTAAAGAGAAAGATAATATATCAAAAATTAACTTGGAACCCTGCACAATACGTGGATTAATTTGTATAAAAATAAATTTATATGTCAATTTGCATTATAATTTTAATAAATAATTTATAGATTTAATTAAATGTTTATATTATTTTTTTTGTTAATAAGAAGAAGAATTCAATACGTATGGATAGCTTTCGGATAGCAAATTATAAAGGTGTAAAAACACAACATTCTTTTTAGTTCCATGACCATGAGAATCCTCAATTCACCCCGGGTTTATCTAGACCCGATCACGGTTCCGGTTCGAAATCAAAATCGAATTGAAACCGTAAGGTTACAGTTTCATCTGATTCCGATTCCAAAATCGGATTCGAATCGAAATCCATTTCGGTTCGATATGATTCCACGTAATTTGGAACCATAACTTTAAGGTTCAGTTCAGTTCAGTTTGGAACCAGAATCAAATCACATTTTTTCCCAAAAAATAAATGATTGAATTGGAACCGAACCAATTTTTTGATTTGGTCCAATTCTAAAAAACTGGAATCATAATCCGTTGACGGCTGATTTTCGTCTCAGAGACAATAACGAAATATTATTCCCGGGATTAACCTTCCTTCAGCAGTGAATTTGTTTGGTTATGAGAAACCAAAAGTAAACTTTGATAGAAGGAGAAGAGCACGCAGATTGACACAGAGAGTTAACGTGGTTCGACAGATTGAATCCAACTTACGTCCACGGGCACAAAACGGATGAGTGTTTTATTACTGAAATATGCTCGGTCGACTTATTTTGTGGTCGGTCAGTGTGAAAACCGAGCTGTTTTACAAAATAAATTTACAAAAGGCTATATCTGCCTATATTTTGTACATTCTCTCCCCCTCTAAAACATTAGACTTTCCTTTTATATATATACTAATAATGAGGCGGCAAAATGAGGCGGTTGTTAATCTTCCACGTGACACTTGCCTCATTTATTAAGTTCTATGCCCCAGGCCTGTTCTTGCCGAAAGTAAGCCTGCCCTCTGACATTTCATCGCATCAATCTGACTCTTTACTGCCACATATAATTAGTGATGATGACAATCTGGTGGGTGTTTCCGGGAGATGACACGTGTAAAGGGAAATCATAATCTCAAGGCTTCTGTCGGTTGCTAAGTGGTCGGCCTAATAATCTGTCGAGCATACCGAACCATTTCTGTCCTGACTTGAACTGCCCGAGGCCTTCGACTTACTAAAAAGAGAGCAGAATATGTCCGAACCGAGCTGACGAGCTGATGTGGTCGGTTTATGGAAACCACATCAAATCACATATTATGGTCGGTCTCATCTGGGAGATCGCGTCCGGACTCATGCTGAGCCGGGAAGTGGTTAATACTTTCTGAACATCGGCCAAATGGGAAATTCCACATTTGTCTCTGGCTTACAATGCTTGATTTATGTACTGATTTTTACCATCAACATTCATCCCCTAGTTCTTGGTATCAACGAGTTTGTGAGTTGATGCCGAGAACTATTACAAGTATGGTGTATTGTCGCCCTACTGGTGGTCGCTTCTGGAATTTTTAGAGCAAACCATTTCCGTGTGTATTTTAACCAAGTCCTCTCTGCCATTCTCAAGTATCCATCTGCCGAGAATCCTGCTACTAACTTCAGTTCTGCTGAGGGGAGCTTTTGGAGGGTAAAAGATGTTACCTTATCTGCCATTCTTTCAGAGTGAGTTCAATATCCCGAACCCACGTTTGTTGTATCCATATTTTTAGTTCTTGAGAAGTCTGCTGCTCGAGCTTCCTTTTTCTGTTCTTTGAAGTATCTGCAACTGAAGCTAAAAGATCTCTTATGTCGAGCCCGAGTTAGAGGTTCTGACTTCTGATGATGACCCTGAGGTGTTTGTATTTTAATAGACAATATTCATGTGCTTTTGTGAGATCATCTGTAACCTTCTTTCACTTGCTTATCTATGACTGCTCTGCCTGGTAACTCCGTGTGATTTCTTATATTCTCTCTTTTTTGACTTGCTCTTCTGAATCTGGATGTGAGGAGAAACTCTTGAGTCCGACCACCTTTGAACCTGGCCATAAGACGAACACTTTGTTCCCGAGATGATGACGAATCTACTTGGTGAGGCGTAATCCGACTTCATGCAGAGAGGAAATATCTGGTTCTGGGGGAATGCTACATCCTCAGTTCAAAGAATCAGACTCGGTGGGATTCACCCCAAACCCGAGCTGAGCAAGGTACTTGGATCTGGGGGAATGTTACATCCTCAGTTTAAAGAATCAGACTCAGTGGGATTCACCCCAAACCCGAACTGAGCAAGGCATGAAGCCTCGGCGGAACAAATTCAGCCCCGAGCTGAATAACCACATGGCCTCGGCGGAACGAAATCCAACCCCGAGCCGAATAACTTACCAAGACTTACACGGAATGGAAACAAATCAACCTTCGAGGCTCTGTTAACTTTGGTGTGGGCGTCCTCTTGCCAGACCAGCAAAAAATAAAAAACAAAGATTTAGAATAAAATTGGTAAAAATGTGGGGGTGGACTTAGCACATACCCCAAATGAAAAAAGTTTCACAAGTGCAAATACCAACGCGGATGCCTTAAGACAGCGTTCTGTCCGAGGTCTCCAAAACATAATTTCTAATCTCCCAAAGGCCTCGGCGAAATGAATCCAGCCCCGAGCCGAATAACCATGAAGCCTCGGCGGAACAAATCCATTCCCGAGACGATGGCACACAGAGGCCTCGACAGAACGAATCCAGCCCCGAGCCTAAACACCATGAAGCCTCGGCGGAACGAATCCAGTCCCGAGCCGATGGCACACAGAGGCCTCGGCGGAACGAATCCAGCCTCGAGCCTAAACACCATGAAGCATCGGCGGAACAAATCCAGCCCCGAGCCGATGGCACACAGATGCAAGCCATGAGGTAGTTACGCTCCGGCCTCGGGAGTCTGATACTGCCACGAGGGGTTCACGCGCTCCCTCATGCACTTCATCCCTTGAAGTAACTCAGATCCACTTAAAATGAAAGGAGCCAGGTCGGCTCACTTTACCCGGTGGTTTGATAATGACACCAGTGTTTGGCGTGCCATGGGTTTGGTGCCATTTATGGCCTCCAATTATTACCTTCGCATCGAGCATTCCAAAAAAAATAATGAAAACAACTTTCACGTTTAATTAACAAACAAGTGAGATGTGCAAGTTTCTTTAAAAAAAGAGAGTTTTATTCATATTTAAAGGACATATTGTCATTCTTACAACTCTTTACGGGACATTTTAAGAGAGGTTTTTCATTTGCTTTCTTTTGCTTCATGTTTTGCTGTCCAACTGCATCTTCTGATCCGAGCTCTGAAAACTCCCGATGCGTATGCCATAGTTGTAAATTTCACACTCGAGCTGGCTTCTGCATCAGGCGCTCCGTTGGAATCATTCGATATGGACTTGATCCCAATGTTTTCGAGCTGGATCACATGGTCTGTCGAACCAGGCACTCCGTCAGTGCTCCTTGAACAATGCATTTCTCCAGTGCCTGATGCCTCCCGATTAACCCTGGGCTTCCAGGTGAGGCCGTCAGTCTTCGCTTTGCGTGGTTTTCCCGAATACATTTCGCCTCATTTCCTCTCATTTGGGGAAGACAACCACACCAATTGAGAACTAGACCGACAGATTTCCCCCCTCGCCTTTGGCTGACTAGCTCCCTGATCAATCCTCCAGCACAAGTAACTTGCGAAGCTGGCGATTGACAGTTTGGGAAGTGTAGTTCCTTCTTACTGAGGAGCCTGGTCTGCCGTCGCCAACAGATGTAATCCATTCCCGTCGTTACATTTCATTCGACAATTCACCCCGGATGGGTGTCTGTTGGCCAGTATTCTTACATTTCATTCCACAATTCAATAAGAAAAGGTTTTTGTCCATACAGACCCTTTCTTCCTCCCGTTCTGGCTTGCTTCTTCCCATTCCTTTCCCCTTCCATCCATTCTGCTGTTGAGCTACTTGTGAAAACCACATCTTTCACCTTCTACCATCGTCTTACAACGCGAGTTGCTTCTTGTTCTTTCCCCACAGACGGCGCCAACTGTTGACGGCTGGTTTTCATCTCAGAGACAATAACGGAATATTGTTCCCGGGATTAACCTTCTTTCAGCAGTGAATTTGTTTGGTTATGGGAAACCAAAAGCAAGCTTTGATAGAAGGAGAAGAGCATGCAGATTGACACATAGAGTTAACGTGGTTCAGCAGATTGAATCCAACCTACGTCCACGGGCACAAAACAGATGCGTGTTTTATTATTGAAATATGCTCGGCCGACCTGTTTTGTGGTCGGTCAGTGTGAAGACCGAGCTGTTTTACAAAAGGAATTTACAAAATGCTCTCACTGCCTCTATTTTGTACATCCTCTCCCCCTCTAAAACATGTGATTGTCCTCTTATATATATAATAAGAATGAGGCGGCAAAATGAGGCGGTTGCTAATCTTCCACGTGACACTTGCCTCATTTATTAAGTTCTCTGCCCTAGGACTGTTCTTGCCGAAAGTAAGTATGCCCTCTGACATCCCATCGCATCAATCTGACTCTTTACTGCCTCACGTAATTAGTGATGATGACAGTCTGGTGGGTGTTTCCGGGAGATGACACGTGTAAAGGGAAATCATAATCTCAAGGCTTCTGTCGGTTGCTAAGTGGTCGGCCTAATAATCTGCCGAGCCTACCGAAATATTTCATCATGTCTTGAACTGCCTGAGCCATTCGACTTACTAAAAAGGGAGCAGAATAGGTCCGAACCGAGCTGACGAGCGGATGTGGTCGGTTTATGGAAATCGCATCAAAGCACATTTTATGGTCGGTCTCATCTGGGAGATCGCGTCCGGACTCTTGCTGAGCCGAGAAGTGGTTAATACTTTCTGAACATCGGCCAATGGGGAAATTCCACATCTATCCCTGGCTTACAATGCTTGATTTATGTACTGATCTTTACTATCAACATAATCAACCAATTTCGATTACAGTTATAACTTTCTAAAATCGTAGAATCAGATAATTTGGTTCGATTATGAAATCGAAGTAAGGTCTACCGACCCAAAGAGAATAATGTTAAAAAAAAA
>SKCR01045388.1:0-47015 GCA_019454045.1 Zanthoxylum bungeanum
GGCTACGAGTAAATAATTATCTAGGTACCTTCACAACTTTTCCTTATAGAAAGGTAGTGAATGAAGGAAGACACCAAACCATTACCCAGACTTAAAAGTGCCTTTGATTAAACCCCTTTTAAACCACAGTAGACACGGCTAATTAGAGCACAAATCATAATATTACAAGACATTATTTCGGGGCCGATTCTCTATCCCCAGTGGAGTCGCCAGACTGTGGGAACACAGAAACTGGGCGACACATGCTGTTCCGGGCTCGCGGCCCGGTTGGGAGTACGAAGTAGCCCGCGGGGGACTAAATCAGAGAATGATGGAGTCGCCACCCGATGTGAACCGGGACAAAGATTTATGGTCGCACTCACCCCTCACAAGGGAAGACATCAAACCATTGGGTTCAGAATGGTCCCTTACTTATGCCACTTGTAATAAAATGATTTGTGCAATAATTCAACCAAGCCTAAGCAACATTTATTTCCAAGGATAATTTACTCCTAAGTTCGCATGCATAAGTACAAAGCTCATATCTAAGTTTGCACATAACACATTTTTCATGTTTGCATACAACCTATTTGCATATAATCTATGTCTGAATTTGCATGCATAAAGGTAAATTAACATACGGCAAGCATACAACTTAATAAGCACATTGTACGCATACATGTGGGGAATACAGATAAATGGCAATTGCACAATCATGTGTAATAAAGAGAAACAATCAGGTTCGTAATACAAAAGGATAACTAATAGGGCAATTATGCATAAAATATGATGAAAATGACTCAGTTCAGTGTGTGCACGTTCGTGTAGCTTTCGTAAACGCGTTCGAAATGGTAAACAGAAGGTTCACATTCATGTAGCATTTGAAAACGCGTTCGAACGGGACCAGACTTGATACATGATAAAACAAAGAAAATATGTGCGCGTTCGTGTAGCGTTTATAAAACGCGTTCGAATGGTAAATAGAAGGTTCGCGTTCGTACAGCGTTCGAGAACGCGTTCGAACGGAACCAGACCTGATCATGCAACACATACGTAGACAAACAAATCTACATTGTAGGACCTCACGTGTCCGATTGAAATCATTCCCATCCAATCATGTGTACCTCGCCCGGTGCGGCAAAGCATCGTGGTAAAGGATTTTAACCCCTCTAAATAGAGGACCTTTAATCGCACTTACTAAGCCCATATGCTTATAACAAAATGCATATAAAACAAAATGCTTATATTTGTATACCCGATTGAACACATCTCACATTCAACCGAATATACATCGTTCGGCGCGGCAAAGGATTTTAACCCCTCAAAATAGAGGACCTTTAATCGCACTTACTAACCCATGCGCTTTACCTCATCATTACTCAAACAAATAACATGCAGAATTTAAATAGTTGGTAATAAACGAATCAAAACAACATAAAAAAAATATGCGTCGTTTGCTCAAGGGTACGTGGAGTTGTATCCCAAATACATACCGTACTACCGTCAATTCGGATTCGGCTACGGAATTTATGTATGGGTTTCCATCCTATATACCACAAGAGGCGACACATTTTCCATTTTATTCAAAACCACAACATGCATCCATAAACGACTCACATACGAAATAAATAACTAAAACAATTAAAAGATGAGTAAAAATGAATACAAAAAGTGCCTTCAGGTCTAACCTTTTATGTCGACTCTCGGAAGTACCGTACGCGGTCGTCGGAAGGGGGGATGCTCCGCAACTCCTCCGGTTCACTGGTTCAACGTTTTCCTTTGCTGCTTCATTGTTCGGCTGCTGTGTTTCCCTCCGTTTCGCTGCTGTTTTGCTGTTGTATTCTTACTGTTTTAGGTGATATTAGAGTGCAGTTTTTAGTTACTGTTTTGGGGATTTAGGGGCTGTGATTCTCGGTAGTTTAGGGGGTTGTGATATTTGGTAGTGTAGGGGGATTATATGGGGCTGCTGTTTTGGGGGATGTAGGGAGGAGGAGGAGAGAAAATTCTTTGTTGCTTTCTTGAGTGTATTATGTGTGAATGAGCTAGGTTGTCAATGCCTTGGAGAATTTTTTGGTTTGTATGAATGTGCTAGGCGAGGGAAGTGTTGGAATTAGGTTTCTTTTTATAGGAAAAGGCTAGGGTTAAATCTTGTTGGAGAAGGAATGAGAGATCATGCAATAAATGGTGATATTTTTTAGTGTTACACAAGGAAAATAAAAGATTGATTGGAGACAAGATTTTGCTAAATTGGGGTGTGATTTATTTTGTTTAGGTAAGTGGATTTGTTATTTTAGTAGGTGATTATTTTATATTTGGTATGTGATTTTTAGATTTGCTTTAATTTCACCATGTGTTAAATATGCATTTATTTAATTTGGATGTGTTTTATGGCTTTGGTGGACTAATTGGGCTTGGGTGTGAGGCTAGCAGCAAAACCAGAAATACCGACACCGTTCGAACACCGATCCGAACGCTACACGAACGCCCGCACTCTGCTTGACGTTTGAACGTGGGCACGAACACAGCACGAACGAAAACAGTGAACTTGTGAAATGAATCTGATGACATGCTCATTCTGAATGTCCCATTTCGACGTCCGTTTCCCGCGACTTTCATGACTTAAAAGATAGTGTCTCCAAATGAGACTCATCATAGGGACTTATATGCAAAAATGCAGTGCCTACAGATGGTATGAGCGATAACTCTTTTATTTAGTGGTTCTGATCCCTAGTAGGTGTATAGGCACCCAATCAGACCATCGTTGGACTTGGGCAGTTAACAAAAACATGTATTTTTTTGATTTCCAAAGAAAGTAAGTATTCACCCTTATACTCAAAGCCCAATAAGAATAAGAACCAGAAAATGAGTGTATTAGGCATGATAAACGAATTGAGCAACGACTAGAAAGCCAAACTTAATAGGTTCAAAAGAATATAGATAAGGAGCATGAGATAGGATAGTTCGGAGTCACGATAAGTCGAGCCCAAATATGGAAGCCATTGTTGAATTGGAAATTCTTAAGAGAGTAAAGACTTAAAAGTACGAAGGAATTAGAGAGAGCGACTCTCAGGAATACAATATATAACTCATAAGAGTCTCATAGTATTGGGAAAGAAGAACTAGAAGAGAGTAGTACCCAAACCAATAAAATATAATGGAGATGTCTTAAGTAATCAAAGTTGAAGAAATTCCTAGTGGAGTAAAGATATAGGGATTTCAAAGAACTAAGATGAAAAGAAAATCTAAGTAGCGGAGTAGATTTCATAAGGAGGAATAACAAATCAAGTATAATAGGATTTTGAGAAAGAGTAACGACTTAAGAGGGTTAAGCAAACGAAACTAGTAGGAAAGAGTATAAAAGCAATATGATGAAGTATTTAGAAAGCATGATTCTAGAGAAGGTTCATGATAAGAGGTAGTATTATCGATAGTCGAGATGCAAATCAAGAGTAAGGTTGAAAAAGAAGGCAATTCAGATGGTACCTAGTAGAAGTATTTTAGTGTGGGAGCTGACACTAGTAAACATGGGATTCACAGATTTATAGATGAACAGAACACGCAACCATAACATGGTAGCTGATTAGATCACCACCAATAGAAAGACGTCAGAACCAATTCCCACCCTCCCAACCCTTGATAGATAGCAGTAGTAGAGAGAGACCTTGGTATTCACCTTAAAGTTGCCCCTAGAAAACAGATGAACCCGTGAAGGATACCAAACCATTAGATTACAGAAGTTTCAGGCATAAAATAGAGCAGGATAAAAGATGAAAAATTAAAAGAACACTAACCATAAAATTTGAAAGTAGAATTGTCGAGGTGAGACGACAATATGAGAATAATATTTAGTAAGCGAAGACAGAAGTACATCACTGTGAGATCTTTCGGTGTTGGAATAGAACCCAAGTTTTATTACGTTTTAACTCATGTGAACTCTGAGAAGTAGCTAGTCATAGTTTAAGTTAACCAAACCACCACGGGTTTGGGATAGCCTTAGCCACATGTATGGATGGTTTGGTAGATATGTAGTATAGTATGAGGTTGAGAAGATGAGTTTACTGTAATGTTGTATTCGGCACAGTGAATGAATCATCAAGGTATAATATACTTAAACGGACCTCGGGTGAAGATAAGATTTACAAGTCATGTATACTTTTGTATGTCTGATTAACGCCACTCAGTTGAGCAAGACTATAGGAACAATAAAAAGGGGGGATATCCTCAAATACAACCAAACATAAAGAACAAGTCATGTGAAAGACAGTAACCGTATCATGTTAGCAAAGAAATCAAAGGTGTTGAAGAGTAAACCAGAATAGTATAACTAGTGTCAACATAGTAATAAAGAACATAACTTTAGCATAAAGGTATATATAATCAGGCTTATTATAGATACATTGCCCCAGAACTCCTTAGCCAATCAAGAAGAATCACCAGAGTGAACTACCCTGATGTAATGTCCTAAATATGAGAACCATCAGTTGACAGTAAAAGTACTTGGAAAGGTTAGGTATAAGTCATGAAGTCCTAAACCCAGAGATTGTCGTATATTTGAGAACTCGAAGGAGGAAGTTTATAAGCAAAAGAGATTTAGTAAAGACGAAACTGAGAGGGACAAATGGTTGGTTAAGATACGATAATAAATGTTAAAATAAGGTATATCTTATAGAGTTATTTAAGTAGAATAACTGAAGAACCCGAAGTATACACTGGTCAAGGTAAAATGAAAGTTAATGGTCATAATATAAATTACTATGGGGGTAGTTTAAACAGAAAGAGTAACAAAAGTTCCTAAGGATATTTAGGAATTATTATTGTCATGACAGGAGATATAAAAGGTTTCAAATTAGAATGGAACTAAGATGAGTAAGACGACAAGTCATGAATATAGTACCATTTTAGAACTGATAACTCATGAAAATAGTTGAATTAAATGAGGTTAAGTATGACTAGCGGTTTAGAAATGAGATTTTTATGATGCATAAATATAGTTGTAGTATGATGGTAAGTTTAGAGTACTGAGCAGGAGTTCATGGAATGGGAATAATGAATTATCTCTCAGTTAGAAATTCAAGGAATTATTCACTAAGGTCCACGAACCTTGAAGTGCTATGTGAAAAATTGACAAAGAGTTTCCCAGGGGTTAAATATTAAGTTTCAAACAGAATAGTATAAAGGAAGTTGAGAAAGATAAGAATAAATAGAGACACATATATCCTCCAACCAAGATGAATCTGTGAGTTAAACCCAGAAGGGATTCGAGGACGAATCATATTTAAGGGGGAGAATTTGTAACGATCGGTAATCTCGAGTACTGTTTTGTTGCGAGACGAGTGTCACATAACATAAATTATGTATAGACACATATACACTCATGAAATGACCTTGGGGATAATCAATATATTCCTCTAAGTTCAGATACGAAATGGTACGATGTTCCATTACAGACAGCTCATGGTGTTTGGGTCATAACTTTCTCATACGAACTCTACTATTTATGAATTTTATATCGTCAGAAATATGAGATCAAGACCTACAACTATCGCGTTGAACATTATTCCAAATTCACAGCACAAGTAGGTCAAAAATACAGCTCAAACATCTGGATAAATAGTACCTGAGGATGAGTATAGAGAATTCTCAAAAATTCTCAATCTTTCAAATTTTTATTTCATTAAATTATACACAAATATATCAAACAAATCCTAGTATAAATATGTGATACTATTCACACTTTCATTAGAGAAAAAGAAAGATGAGGAGAAATGTGAAAGAAATGGAGAACAGAGGAGAAGTAGAAGAAGAAGAAGAAGAAGAAGAAGAAGAAATGCGAAGAAAAAAAGGGGGAAGCAAGTACAGTCTTCCCATATCAAGCCAAGAAGAGAAGTAATAGGCTTAGAAGGCTTGGAAGATGAAGAAGAATAAATTTAGTAGAGGTGAGAAATCTTGACCCTAACTTGAAATGTGGAGTTTTGATTTTATTGATGCTTTGCTAGTGCTATTGGTATGTTAAGGATTGCATTTGAGTAGATAATAAAATAAGAAACTAATTTTATAATGAAATGGCAATTCATGGAAAGCTTAGATTTTAGGTAATTTGAGAATCATGAGATTAAGGGGTTGTTGTGGTAATAGTATTTTGGAATATGAAGTATGAATATTGAGATTTAAGAGTTGATGCAATAAAATTATGTTATAGATGTGTGGGAAGTGGTATGGGCTAGATAGACATGGAGAGTTGATGATAAGCCCTAAAAATTGTCCCAGCGTCGCGACGCGTACTGAAAATTTTTCCATTTTTGTTTCTGGAATTTTGAGCATCGCGAAGCCCAAGACCAAGCGTTGCGACACAGAAATAGAAATGATCACCGGTTCTTCAGCATGCGTGCACGTCGCGACGCCCAAGGGGCAGTGTCACGACATGTGATCAACAATTTCTCCAAATCACTTTTAAAACATTCCAGCCCCTAAAGGCCTCATATCAATTCGTGTATACATCTTACATCGTGATTTAAGTACGATATGCCTTGAGATAATAATAAAAAATGCTTAAGTGAACAAACTTAGTTTAATTCGAAATATGTTCCCCAGCCCACTTTCTAATCAAAGTTATCAATTATAGATCTTCGCATGAACCAGAGTTTCCTTCAACAAGTGAGTAATGTCAGCCAGATTCCAAATCTTTGAGTGGACACTCTTTTCTTAAGTTGATTTTATATTATGATAGTTTTAAATATCAGACTTACTTTCCCGTTTTTAGGGCGTTAGCCAAGTTCACTTTTAATAATATTTTGATTGAGCATATGTTGATAAATGATTTAGATAAAAGATGTTTTCAAAGTATGATTTTAAGTTTTCGAGGCATGGGGAAAACCCACCTCAGTATGTAACTTGACACAGATATAGAATTGACGGACTCGGAGATCGTATGCACACGCAGTTCAGGACTAAGGGTGACAAATGCCCTTATATCCTAGATTCAAAGCCTGTAGGGTAGCATAGATCCGCACCCCCGGTTCTAGTTCAGTGGATTGGGGGACAACGATACGTAACGCCCAAAAACCACTAGTTTCAAGGACATGTAGTGGCATGTTTTGGGGGACGACAATATGTAATGCCCCAATGTCATGGTTTTGCACTCCTGGTTCTAGATAGGCGTATGGGGGGACAACGATACGTAACGCCCCCGTGCGTCAGGTTTTTCAGAGACAGTTTTCATAAACAGATATTTCAAAATAGTTTTCAGAGACAGATTTCCAAAGAAGGTGGCTTTGAGGAAAGTTTTGTAAGATTCCCAAAATTTTACAGAGAGATAACAGTTTTCAGAATGATTTTCAGAAAGAAAAAATTTTTCAGACCGAAGAGATTCCCAGCGGAAAAGCTTTCAGAAAAGATCAGTTTTCCAAAAATATTTTTGATTGGAAAATTTTGATGATTTATAAGTATTTTAATTTCCATTTTATTCACTCCACTCACTTAGATCATTCGAACGATCTAACCCCCCCACTCCCAGTTTCTTTGTTTTACAGGTATTCTCAGAGGACGAACTCGATGGGTTGGATACTGATGGTAGTCGCTAGAGGGTTTGATCCACCAGGTCGAGTCTGAGATAGAGTTCTGTCAAGAATATTATAGCCCAGTTTCATATAATTGTAATACAAAGTTGTGTATAAGTACTCATGTAAAGAGTTGTAAAGTTAAGTAATGCTGAGTTTTAGTTGTGTGTGTAATATTTTATATTCTATGTCATGGTTTGGGTAATGGTCCCGTATATGAGAGTATATTTAAGAAAATAGTAACAATGTTGTTCATAGTTAGAAAGTCAAAGGCTCAGGGGAACAGTACGGCCTATTCCTTGCCGGTAGCATATCTCGAACTATGGATGTATAAACAAGTTCAACCTGTCTAAGATTACCTCCTTCAGTCAAAAATTCTACCTCTAGAAATTTTCTGAAGCCAGCTATAAACATATTTCAATGCTCGGTATCATAGAACACATATCCTTTCGTATTTGAATGATATCTAACAAATCTAAACTTTTACCGTCAAGGCAAAAGCTTATTCTGCTGAGCCACCTGTCGTATGCAGGATAGTCCCAAACCTTAATATAATTAAGATTCGGTTTCCTACCGGTCTATATCTCATATGGAGTCGTAGGAACAACTTTGGAATGAATCTTATTCAAAAGATGTGCGCAGTCAAAAGAGCATAATCCCATAAGAAATAGGGCAAATCATAAAAACTCAACATAGATCGAACCATATCCAATAATGTTTGATTTATCCTTTCTGACACTTTATGTTGTGGAGTACCAAGAGGAGTATATTGAGCGAGAATCTCATTTTCTTTGAAATAATCAGTGAACTATCCACTCATATATTCACCGCCTCGATCTGATTGAAGGCATTTAATATATTGACCAGTTTATTTTTCTACTTCGTTTCAGAATTCTTTGAACTTTTCAAAGGTTTTCGATTTATGTTTCATCAGATAAACATAACTGTACTGTGACACATCATCGGTAAAGGTAATGAAATATGAAAAACCATTGTATATAGTCTGACTCATAGGACAACATACATCAGAATGTACGAGTTCCAATAAGTCAGTGGCTTGGTGTCCAACACCCGAAAATGGGGCTTTGGTCATTTCACCCCGAATACAAGATTCACAGGTTCGGTAAGGTTCAATGGCGAGACCCAGAATCAAACCATTCCTAACCAACTGGGTTAGGCGTTTCACGCATATATGACCTAACCTCATATGCCAAAGTTTAGTATTATTTATATCAGATAATTTATGTTTATTAATTTCAATATTCAAGATATCTCGAGAAGTGTGCAAAATGTAATGACCATGCTCATTTGGACAAACAAGGATCTGAATATTATTTATATAACAGAAATACAAGGAACAGTTCTTAATATTTACATGATATCCCTCTGTATCTGATACAAAAAGTGATATAATATTTACTACGCATCCCGATACAACATAGCAGTCATGAAATAAAAGTCTCCCACTGGGTAAGGGAATCTCGCATAAGCCCACTGCAATCGCATCTAGAGAGTCACCACTTCCAAACCGCAACTGTATCTCTCCAGATTTTCAGCCGTCTACTTTCCTTCAGCACCTGCAACGAATTACAAATGTGAACAGGACAAGCATAATCTAAAATCCAACAAGACGTGACAGCTTCACAAGCTAATGAGATATCAATAACAGGAAAAATAAAAGTACCTCATGTCGATGCTCTTTCCCTCCTGATCTAGGCAAGGTAGTCAGGGCAGTTCCTCTTTTAGTGCCCGACCTTATAGCAGTGATGGTACTTATCTTCAGAAGATCTTTTAGGCTTCGTTACCTTAGACTGCGGAGGAATATTGAAACCTTTATTCTTCTTTCCCTTTGTCTTCTTTCCCTTCGACTTGGAGTGGGAAAAAGCAGAAAGCGAAGTAGGTTTCGTAAGGCGAGTCTGAACTCCCTTCTTCAAATCCTCTTCCACTGTGAGAAGCATCCTATGCAACTTACGGTAAGTGTAGTGAATACCGTTCATGTTGAAGTACATAACAAACTAGCGATACGAAGCCGAGAGAAAACCAGGAATGACACTCCGTCCTAGGGCATCTTTGAGAGGGAAATCAATGCGCCTCAATTGCTCCATCAAATCGATCAAATGATGCACATGTGCGCTCACAGCCTGTCCCTCGTCAAGTTTAGGATGGAACAATTCCATTGTTACTCTATAAACCAAGACATGTTCTTGGTTCATGAACGATTCACGGTGTTGTGTCATCATGCTATAAGCATCATGCGTCTCAAATTATTGCCTCTTCAGTTAGGAAGTTAGAGAACTAAGAATATATGATTTAACCCGTAAATCATCATCTTGCCATTTCTAGAAAGTCTCAATCTCTTCTGGTGATGCATCTTCAAATATAGTAAGGGGTAATGGACCTTCCAAAACATATCCCAACTTCTCGGATCCAAGGACGATCCTCAAATCCATATCACAGTCTACAAAATTTTCAACGCCCTTGAGCTTAGACCCGGCCAACGGTTCGGTTTCGAACCGGAACCCAACCGAACGGTTCCCGGTTTCACAAGTGTGGAACCGAGAACTGAAATAGACCGGAACCGGACGATTTTGGTTCTGTTACGATTTCCCTTCCGATTTTTTTTTAAATTTTAATAATAAATTTTAAAAAATAGAAAAAATTTTATACCAAAACAACCATTTAATCGTAATATTTTTTCAAACTATCACATCATTTTTATAGAATCATTTTTATAAAATTCTTTTAACATAAAATCTTTTTTATAGCCAACTCTTGGCTAGTGCTTTCTTCATATAAGCGATGTGAGATATTTGTTACTTGGCTATTGTGTCCCACATCGCTTATATGAAGAAATCAATAACCAAGAGTTGGTTATAAAAATGATGTGAGCATTCATGTTTTAGTATTAAAATTTTAAATCCCATTACTATTTCTCTAAAAATTATTATTAAAATTTTAAAAAAAATTGGATACGGTTTTAGGGTTCCAAGTCGTTGGGGGAACCCGGTTCCGGTTGGAGCCATTGAAACTGCTAGAACCGTTCGGTTCCAGCGATTCCAACCGGTTCGGTTAGGGTCAAAACCCTAACCAAACCGATTAATTATGGTTCCAGTTCATAAAACCGGAACCGGAACCTTGGCCGGGTCTACTTGAGCTTATTCGTATCTAACATACGAGCAAATGGGTTGTTCGAAGAAGCCGCCATTGCAAATATATCACATAGATAGCGAATAAACGGTTAATAGATAATAAACAGTTTCATATAATATCAAAAGCATTAAAAAGATCATGAATTTTTAATCTAAAAATGTCTCCCATTATTTCATGCAAAACTGTAATCCCTAAACAGAATACATAACAAGCAATAATCAAATTAAATACAATAGTGAAAAGTGGACCCCATGAATATATTTCAGCTCACAACTTTGGCACGTTCTCGCTTACATATATTCATTAGGTAGACAACTCATTGTCAATCACTCACCAGTGACTTCTGGGTTCCGGTCCTGATCATTTCTCATTGTGACAACTTTGGCACGTTCACAAGGAGGCGTACCAAGGTTATACTTGTCAATGATAAATTCAAGATACTTGCGTAACCCTAACAGCTTTGGCACGTTCATGATTCCTATTTCGCTTGAATTTACCTAATATCATATATTTATCCGCTACAAATAGATTCCTACCGACTATATCCTCATAGCTTTGGCACGTTCTCTGATATTGTCGTAGAATATTTGTCTATAAACCGTATTGACAAGACGGACCAAGAAACATGCATTAAATACATATTAATTATAAAACCTTATTAACATTAGGGATTTTCTGCAAAAGATGTTATTCATTTTATTTAATCAAATTAAATAAACACATGCATGCATAAAGTAAAGATTAGATTAAACATTAAATTTAAAGGCATAATCATATCATGTTTTCTGAATTAGACTCGCTTTGATACCATTTTGTAGAGGATTTTAGGGATAAACGCAGCGGAATGTGGAAAAATAAATTTTTCCAATTTCAATAATTTTTCTCGGGAAATTAAAATAAACTTATTTATTCTAATTACTCAATACTTAAAAAATGAATTTTTTTACCAAAAAAATCAGATTTTCCCATATTTGCCGTGAGACCCCAATAGTTTGCATTTTGATAATTTTAGTCATAATTTGTCAAAAATAAATTTAAGTGATTTAAAATCACCATCGAAATAATTTTTACATATCATATACATCAAAATACAACTCACAACACAAAATCACAAAAATCTTGAAATTGCCGAATGCACCACAAAATTTTAACTTTTTGCATTTTGGTCCAAATTTGTTCAAAACAAGTTTGGATAAATTCCAATCAACACCAGATGATTTGTACATCTGATAAATATTATTATACAACACATATATGGAAATCCCCAATTTCGGTGGAGGTATAAACCCTAATTTCTCAAATGAATCCAATTAACAAAATTAACCTAAATTAACCAAATCCAACACTTTAATCTAATCTCTACAATACCAAACAAGTCTAACCATTTTAAAACAACTCAAGAAAAATTCTAGGTCATCAATGAGTGGGCTAACAACTCTATAATGGCAACAATATCATCAAATGATCAAAAATGTACTTATACACCTTTAATAAGCTTACTTTGTTAATGATACATGCATACATCTTTCATTCATGCTTTCAACCATCATAACAAAATACAAGAGAGTAGAAAAACTTAAGAACTCCACATTTTGTAGCCAATAACAAAAGGAACAAGTTTCCTTCTAATAGAAAGTTGGAAATACTTATAAAAATCCAAGCTTTCTTAATTTTCTTCTTGGTTTCATTTCTTTTTCTATCAAGTCTCCTTTTTTTAAGTTTTTAGTGGCTTGAACAAGTGTGAAGAAAATGGAAAAACGAAACCCTTTTATATTTAGGTCAATGGCCGAAAATAGGGTAAAAAATATACAATATATTTTTTCAATTTTTCAAACAAATATCTAACAAGTCAAAGGGTATTTCATAACCTTTTCATTTAATTGTAAAGTCAAACTTATACAAAAATTAATCATTTCCAGGTTGATGGGTTTTGTGAACTCATTTCCTTCTAAATCTAACAATCGCACCGTCCCGTTATTCAAAATCTTCTTAACCAGATAAACGCCTTCACAATGCATGATTTTGATGATGTATATAGCAAGATAGCTTTTGCTTGGATATAGATAAGATTGTTTCTGCACGTGTGTATAGCTTCGATCGATCACGTATAAGGATAGGGAAATTTCGAGGACGAAATTTTTATAAGGAATGTAGAATGTAATATCCTGAATATTTTGGAATAATTCTGGAAGGTTCTCGAATCTCAGTTTAGGTCTTGGAATGAGACGATGTTGGAAAATAAGAGTTTAAGTGTTGAATAATAGGTCGGAATATTTTTTAATGGAATCTCGTTACTTTGGGAATTGTGAAATTTAAAAGAATAAGTCACATGATTTTTATAAACGAATAAATTTTTGTTATTTCATAAATAAATATTGCAAAACAAACTTTGATTGAGGTGATTTTTGAATCATATGACTAATTTTTTTAGACAAACAACTTTCATGTTGAATACTTTTGAGATTTCGAGTAGAAGAGCCTCAAATTTACGAAATCCTGAAATGACCCAAGAGGAGGGACTATCGTGCAATTTCATGGGGGCCCTATTTTGATTTTTAAAAAATTCCCTATAAATACCCAATATTTTCCAGAATCATAAAATTTCAAAAGTTTCCCTAAAGCCTCACTCGACCCCATATCTTCATTTCGTGAGTGCGGCTTACTGGCCACTGCTTGCCAGCGAGCTGACCCTGGGGTGCATCTAACCACCCTCCGTCCAACAGTGGCAGGCGGCAGCCCCCAAACCGTCGACAATGACGAGGAAATAGAGATAGGAACATGATAATTTGAATTTTCTGATCCTGGCTCGTCGCTTTGATCCACATGTCGATCCACCCACCAAATCAAAGCCCTCTAAGAGTACTACAAGATGGTGGTGATGGTTTCTCCGAACCATACTCGGTTTCATGCAAAATGATGAAAAGAGAAATAGTGAATAGTAACCTCCATATGAACTGTAGCTTCGATCGGAATTCCGTCGATTCCTACGCGTTCGTGGGAGCGTTGGGAGTCCCTATATGCCATCAGAATCTCAATTTGACAGGGATCAGAAATGATCGCAAGACAAGGTATGTATTTCATGTGATGTATACAACTTATTGGTTGTTGTTTGTTATTAGGTCAACTGTGTGTAAATATAAGCATGTGTATAAATTTGTGTGTATGAGTATTTGTATCTAAATAGAAATATGTATAGATTAAATGACCAAACCACCATAGGTTTGAGATGGTTAAAGTCACGGGTATGGGTGGTTTGGTTCAACGGTGTATAGTCAAATATTATTGACATATATACTAAGTTAAAAGTATGTCGATGATGTGTATGTGATATGATTACTATGTGTTTCGATATACGAGACGCTTGTCAATGTTTGATAACTTTGAAATGTATTGTGTGATATGGCCGAACTGTGGGCTTTTTGTTGAATGACAATGGATAAATATATGGTTTCTGTGATGTATCTATTATGTGAACGAACACTTTTATTTTCGATCTTTATGGTAATTTGATTTTCTAATAACTCTATCTCTAATGATTGTGATTATGTTTGGTATTGCGATATTTGATCATATGAAACAAAAGTATTTTTGATAATAGAAAGATTTCAGATAACTTGATTTTTTATTGAGAATGATAAAGATGTGTTCTGTCTCTGCACTTGTTATATGTGTTAATGTTTTGAGACTTATTGTTATGTTTCGATAGAGACGTTTGTTAATGAAATATTTCCTCCTTGACATTTGATCCACGTTTTCATATTTTATGATTTAACAATATATTTCCGTCGAGGTACTTGATGATATGTTTCGTCCCAGCCCTTGAATTATATTTTCATGATTTATAGCTTATAATTATATTTTCATCGGGGCACTTGTTATGGGGTTCTGACCATCAGAAAATGGCTAACATATTACTCTGTCAACATGGTTCTATTCGTACACTGTCCGGTCAGGACGCGCGACTCGGACAATGGAGGCTTGATATGTGTTCTGAAAAAATTACTTACAAGAGAATTATTTTGAATGATATAAATCGATTTCTACTCACGTTTTCAATGGAGTCGTCTTTGACTAAGATATACTTAGTGTTTTGAAGAAATATTGATTTTCAAAAAAATAACGTTTTGATTGAGATACATCCGATTTCATTTATGATATTATTTGATATTATATATTTCTTTCATGACGCTTGTACTATGTTTTTATGATTTTATGACTTTTGAATCCATTGTGGCGCTTGTATAGGGTGTTATTCTACTGCGGTGGACTGACATGTTACCCTTTGTCGACATGAGCTTATTTCGTTCATGTCCAGTCTTAGCTCACGATTCGCACATTGGATGCTTGTTATATTTCCTTTAGTTGAATTGGTCATGGACGTTTGAAGAGGATTTATAAGGAAGATAATTTTCGAATTTGATTTTTTTTACACAAAAGGTTTTTATGATGAGTTTTCAAAATAATTTTTAAAGTGATTATTTTATATTCTCAACGATGATGATGTTTGCAATTATTTGTGTTGAATATACATTTGTAAAGAGTAAATGGATAAATCTGTTGTGATTGTTTGTCCTATCTTGAATTTGGGAATGTATGAAATTGCTTGCAGAATAGTTTATGTCCATTATAGGTGAATGTGTATAGGTATTGATTGATGATTCTAAAAGTATAAGACAACGTATATGGATGTTTATGAATTACCCTCACATTCTTGTGCATTTCAAGAAATATATATGTTGTTATTTTCCGTTATATGATATTCTATACGTTTTGAATATGAGTGTATGAAAGTATTGGTGTTAGAAGCGTATTCAAGTGTGCGTGCAATGGTTATGTGAAGGATCTGAGGATTAATATAAGTTAAGTTTCTGAAACTGTATAGGGATGTAAATAAGTAAGATTTTGAACGTGTAATCACCACTAAGTCTTTAGGGTTTTGGTTTTGTATTGTTAGTTAGTGAAGGTTAATCGAAAGTTTGAGGGATTAATAAAATAAGGATAATAGTTGCTTGCATTCTTGTTTTGAATTCTTAATTATGTGATAACATATATATGATTAGAGTATGAGTGTCAATTTATATTTAACCTGTATGTTTTTGGTTATATTTTGTACGAGTATGGTTACTTACTGAGCTTCTAGCTCATATCAAACTAGTTTGTTATTTTTGTAGGTTGGCAACGTGATCGGTCGACCATTCTAGTTTGGATATCTTGCTCAAGGCGATGGATTACTCAAGATGCAGTCACCCTCTCTGGAGTCTTCAAGATGTCATAAGAGTCTAGGAATTATGTTTTTTTTTTATATTTTGTATCGTGTAATGCGCACTGATATATATGATTGTAAATAAAAGTTTTAATTTGTAAGTGCGATTGTGGACACGGAGCCCTAGTGTATTGATATTGAGATTTATTTTATTTTGAGTTTGACCGAAGGTTCTTTCTGCTTAGTTGTTGTTTGGACATGTCATTTTGGTGTTGAACTATGTTCTTGGTTGTTCAAAATTTATGGTGCGTCATGTCCATTTTTCGTTAGGTTTAAGGCTTAGAGACATGGATTATTCATGTCTCTTGTCGGTAGCATCATGCCTCTCGCGGGGTAGTACACTTTAATTCTCAACCCAACATACAACAAGCAAACAAAATATAAGATCATTTTCTAGGATACTAACATCAACTTTATCACTTATAAATTATTGTGTTAATATGTGATAATGAAAATACTTTAATTAACTTAAATCTATAATAATCAAGTTTACTATCTTAATAAGAAATTATTCACTATATGATATTTCTAAGTTAATTAAACAATTAATGAATAAATCCTAAAAGCAGTAAGTTACATATTCCATGTCATAAATTTACAAGAATCATGTGTGTTAGATGTTACTGTAATTCAATAATTTTAGGTACTTATACAATGTATAAACATCAAAAAAAAAAATTAAAAAACAATACTGTAGTAATAATTATTTTTAATTTTTATTATTTTACTTTATTTGTATATTGTAGGTGGATGAATTTTAATAACTTCTCTGAAAGTATGGCTGAAAACCGGTACCGATTCTACACGTAACCGGACCAGTTTTTCGGGTTTGGAATCAGAATCGGTTGGAATCGGTCCGATTCCCGTTCCAAAATGAAAAAAACCGAATTTAAACGGTCTGGTTTTGGTTCTGTCATGGACGGAACCGGAACCGGACCATTGAATCGATTTCTGGAACCGAATTTAGAAACGGTTCTGGAATTGAATTTAGAACCAAATTAATACCCGATTTAATATCTAATTTAATACCCAAATTATAAAACGACGTCAGTTTAATTTGGCTATATAAAACGACACCTTCTTTTCAACTCAAGTCTTCAACCCTAGCAAGCGTTTCTTCTTCTCTCTCGGTTGAGCTCGCCAGTCACCATCGCCAAACGGGCTTTCTCACTCACTGTCTCACTAACGCAATTGCAAGCTCTCTCACTAACAGTCTCCGTCAGCGCTTGGATGAGACTTTCTCTGCACACAGGAATGAAATCTTAGCCCTTTTGTTCTGGTATTTCTGATTAGCAACTTCACCAAATCTTCTCTAAGTTTTTTTTTTTTTTTGAAATCTTGCAAAACCATCAATTTATTGCTGAGTTTGAATCAATTTTTGAAGAGAAAATAAGGAAACTAGCTGATGGTGCATTTGGTGAAGTTCTAAAAGCCACCCGGGTAACAAGATTAATTTTTTGCTTTGTTTTTTGTATTTTGATTTCTTTATACAATTTGCATAACTTGTAAAAAAAAGTTTGGGTATGATTGTGAAGGAAGCAAATGTTTTGCCTCCATGGGTTGCGCTTGTTGTCCGTCCAAGGCTTGGTGTTTGGGAGTACATCAGAGTTAATGTCCATGCCCTCATCATTGAAGAGCTGCAAGTAGCCGAGTACCTTCACTTCAAGGAGGAACTTGTTGACGAAGGATAATTTTATTTTTAATCTGTTGATCTGTTTGCTTATATTTACTAATTTTATGTTACTTGCACCTGCTGCAGCTCCAATGGTAACTTTGTGCTTGAGTTGGATTTTGAGCCATTCAATACATCATTTCCTTGGCCAACTTCCATGACAAGGGGAGCATGCACCCACTACTTGAATTTCTCCGAGTCCAGTACCACAAGGGCAAGGTAGATTTTTATCTCTGTAGGCTCTTAGATCTGTTGGATTATTAGGATATCAAAATATTCTTTACCAATGAATTAGATAAGATCAGTGACTTCATATTCTGTTAAATAATTTGGTATATCTCTGCAGAATATGATGCTGAATGACAACATTCAGAACTTTTGTTTACTGTTGCTGCTGTAATGGTTTCTATTTTTTTCTGCTGCTGCTATCTATTACTGTTTGTTGCTACCATTTTTTGCTGGAATGTGTTGTTATTTTTTGCTATTAATGTCGTTGTCCGTCGCCAATGGACTGTTATTTTTTGCTGGAAAGGGTTGCTCTTTTCTGCTGGAATGTGCTGTTGTTTTGTTTTATGTTGAAATATTTTTTTTTCAAAGTTTGGCAATATTATATAAATAGGGTAAATCATAATTGGACTGGAAGCGAACCGGAATCGAATTGGAACCGATTAATAGAGTATCATATTTAATTGGATAGGTTCCGATTCCACTTAGTTAGGAACCGATTTTTTCTAGATAGGTTTCGATTCCATGTGGAATCGGAACCGAAATCGGTTTTACTCACCCCTATCTGAAAGTTATATGTTTATGTCCAAAGATCAAAGCGTTTCTCACATTTTTGAAAAAAATTGATCATCACAAGAAGAAGAAGAAGAAGGAGAAACTACATTTTGTTGCATCATATTATTTATTTTGTTGACGTTAAGTGGATACCAGACTATTCTATTTTTTTTAAGAAAAAATAAATATTAACAAACACTCCATTCAATTCATTTTCAGATTCAAACTCAGAGCCTCTAGTTCCACCAAACAAATAAATTGAAATTCAAGCACAACCACAAATATATTTAATAAAAGAGAGAAAATCTTTCATTTTTTATTTTTATTTTTTCCATCTCATTTCAAAAAACATTCTATTATTTATTAATTAGACATGTATACTTGAATCATGCAAATTTACCACACAAAGATTAATAAGTTCTTAAGAGTGTTGGCTGTATATGTATTCTTTACTAGATCATGCATAATTCTTCATACAAGTTAATAAGACAACAATCTCATACAAGTAAAAATATAAAACAAAAGAAATTTAGACAAACTTGAAAATTTTGAATAATCTGTGGAAGAAAAGAAAATTAAAACCAACCCGAGTCACACTTTTTCCTTAAGAACTTATTAACCCCGTCTTGGTGCATTATGGTTCTGTGGCTAACGTTCTCCAAAGATTCTTGGCGACTTCTTGATTAAGGCGCACTTATTGAATTAAGAACAATAAACTTAGAAAATGATGGAAATCTCCCACTTTTTTTTTTTAAAAAAAAAAGACTTATTGGAACACCAATAAGTCTCTTCATATTATTCTTCATATATTTTATTGGAACACCCCGCTAGAGAGAGGATGCTACCGACATGAGACAGGTTTAACCCATCTCCATAAGCCTCTAAATTTACAAAAAAAAAAAGCATGATGTATCCTAAAATTGGACAACCTGGATCACAATCTAGCATCAATGGGAATCTAAGAAGACATCAAACAAATCAAATGACCTCAGGTCCATACAAAACACATCAATATCGTTACCTAAGGGCTCTGTGCCCATATCATCTATCAACACTCAAGGTCTCTGTGCATACAACATCATCAGCAATTAAATATTTACTTAATACAAACGACGTGCTCAGCACGATAAACAAAATAATAAATCAAATATCATAATCTTCTAAAACTTCTCCCAGGACACTTGCGAGGGTGACTGCGGCTTGGGTGATCCGCGTCTCAAGTATGACTTCCAAAGCTGAAGTGGTTGACCCATCTGGAAGCCAACTTGGAAAACTAGCAAACTGGTTTGGTGTGATTTTTAAAAATTCAGTAAGTAACCATACTAGTATTACATCAAACAAGTCAAACATATCAACAGATTAACCGAATTACTAAATTGTTAGAAGTTCGAAATTATTAACTTGTTATTATCCTTTATTCTTAACCCATGTCAAATTTTCATATTAACATGTCTACATGTTTGTCAATCTCATAGCTAACATTCAAAGCATACAAAGCAAAGCTCAAATATCATAGAGTATATCGTTAACATCAATCTCACTTCAATCACGTGAAACGTAAAGTCATATATCTACCATTTATCACAAATATCCATATTTAAAATATCATCAAATCGATAAGTTAAACAAACTTTCTTCATTTGAAACAAACTCTTTCAATTCAATGCAAACTTCCTCAATGGCTTAACATTCAGGTTTCATATACATTTACACATATTTTGGCACACTTCTCTTATATACATGTAAAAATAATTCCCAAGTTTACACATATACATACACACCAATACAACATAACAAACATTCTTTATAACATCTAATACTTACATTTGCTTTCAAATTCATTCATTCATTCATTTCAGATAAGCATACACTATCAATAAATTATACGAGTTCTACCATACACACAGTCACACATACAATCATCATGCAACCAACCACGAAGTACACATAACAATCAATAAATCAAAGAACATACCGTCAAACAATACATACATATGGCTGGCTGGCTTACTCATACAATGCTCGTATGAGACTCATTACCTATTTTAGAATATGTATGAGATGAATTCCGTCCAAACGGATTCCTAACCAGCTCGACTACTATACCACGAAATCATCAACCAAGTAAACCTACATTCATGCATACATATCACGGCACACTAAACTCATCGCATGACTTCATATACACGAGCAAATCCATAAAAACACTCTAAAATATCATTCAAACACTCACATACATACATATGTTTCTAACATACGAATATACGTATTACATCGAATTCAAGTACCATAGCCTTTATTAATCTTCATGTCTTAACATCATATGCATATACGAATACATGTTAATATACTTATACCTTTCCATATTTATTTATATATATGTGTTCATATCGATATAGGTTCATACGCTTACATACATCCATACATATACATATCATTACGAGTCCATGCAGTTACATGCATCAATACATACATGTAGCTATTAACTCATCAATCTTTTTAAAATACATATCATAGCATTATCCTTGAACATTCCACTTCGAGACACATCAATACATGCATGCAGACATTATGATCATCAAACTACTCACTTAATATCACAGCAATAACGAAAATCTGTACCTGTGATGGTCGACTAACTCAACTATACACGATCTCGAAGTCATTTCTCAAATCCATCTTGTAACTATCCTAAACCTTTCAACCATCTCCACACACACACATATATTTATATATGTTTAAAAAATTACGAAATGAACAATTTGAGAACTCATCGCATGGTTACTTTTATGGCTTCACGAGAACTCCAGGTCATAGTCAAGTTTGCCAAAACAAATAGCGAAACATTGTTAGAATCGTAACTTATGAAATTCCCGACTTAGCTTTGACAAAGTTCTGGATCTTTTCGGGACAATCGAATCAAGTCCGATTTCAATGTTTTCAGTTCCATTACTCTTAAAACATCATTATAAACTAACCCAAGTGGTTAGGTAACTTAAATTCCCGGTTTACGTGTTTTTGAAAAAATCTTCCGAAATTTTTTTCGTAAATACTACGAAAGGGTACCGAACCATTCGAACCTACCCGAATTTATCCAAAAATATTCGTAATATCATAAATAATTCGTAACTATCATCAAAACCAAAACACATCTTTATACGCAAAAATCCGCTTTTACCGAAAACTTACATATTCTATCGGATCGATCAAACTCGTTCTATTTTCACTCGGATTCTACCGAATGCTTATATTCAATATACTAATACTCAAATAATTCAATTTATATCAATACTATACTCTATAAAGCTACTGGATACATCCGAACATTTAGCGAAAAAATTGAAATTAGCAACATTTAACGGGGAGGTCTTACCAAGATTTCGAGGACATATACGGACTCCAAACGATCCCACGAATGCACTGGAATCGACAGAATTTTGATCGGAACTACTGTTCGACGTGGGTCACTATTTATCTGAATTTTCCTCTCTCGTTTCGCATGCAACCAAGCACGAATCAGAAAAATCGTGACTACAATCTTGTAGCACTATCTGAGAGCTTCGATTTGACTGGTGGCTCAGGTTCTGAAACGAAGAGAGGAGCTGGGATCGACAAACCCATTACTCGCACGTATTTCCCCTTCATGCTGCCATCGTAGGTGTTTCTGGCATCACTGCCGGCCACCGTTGGCAAGGGGAAGTCTCGGCGCATCGACCAACACCAGTTCACCGGCTGGTGGTGGCCGTAGTGGTGTCGGCGAGTCAACCACTCAAACTGGCGTGAGAGGTCCAACGGGGTTCGAGTGAAGGAGAACAAGATATGTTTTGAAAGTTTTGCAATTACAAGAAAATATTTATATGAAGGTTTTGAAAATTTACATTCTGACCCCCAAAAATTACAATCAGACCCATGTCATGCATCTTTCTCGAAAATTTGCATTTTAGAATCGCTTATAATGTAAATTTTGAAAAGTTTTCAACACGAAAGTTGTTCATCTTAGAAAAAAGAGTCCAATGATTTACGAATCAGCTCAATCGGAGTTCATTTTCTATATTTATAGCCGAAACAAGAAACTTTTATGTGTATAATGATATAATCAGAAACCGCGTAACCGGATCTCAAAACCACGCATTTTCCAACACGATGAATATTCACTTTAAAATATTCTGATCTATCTTCTAACACATATACTCTAATTTGTGATTACCATCCCGTTTCAAATTCTTAACTTTAGTTCGGAAATCTTCCTGCACTGTTCCGAAAAACTCGGGATATTATATTCTCCCCTCCTTATAAAAATTTCATCATCGAAATTTTCTCTGTTCTTATGTTTGACCATTCGGAACCGAAAACACTTACGTTATAATCTTACCCGTATTCGAGAATCCTTTCACTTTACACATTCTCAAAAGTCACGTATTTCATACATCATTACAACTCATACTACTTGAAAATAAATAAATCGAATCAAACGTTCATACCAGAATCAAACCAAACTCGTCACTTTAATTCGCATTCATTCATTGGAACACACTCAAACCGCTTCAAGCTCATTCGTCATAGAAATAGAACGTCGAACACAAATTCCATACAGTCAATCATATGCATCACCAGTAAAGAAGAACATAGCACATATTCTTTACATGCAATCAAATACAATATTAAAACGGAAACATAACATGAATTTCATACCATCTATTTCATCCACAACATAAAATGAAACTCATTCAATTCAATTCATATCATATCATTTCATATCACATCTGTAAACGATACCAATATCAAAGTTTGCATACGTACATATCCAATCGCACATAAAACATTGTATGGCTGACTACATAGCATACATAACCATCACAACACTCAAAGGATCTGTGACTAACCATAAACTTACATATATGCTCTCGTAACGAACATAAAATTTATATCAACAAATACATCTATTGTCACAGCCAGAAGTGACAAATAATCCTACATGCTCTTATGATATGGATAGTTTGAAATCTGTCAATCCTTGTCATCATTCAAAATAACAAACGTAAAACGATCTCTTTCAAAAATCATTTCGAAAATACATTTGAAAAAAAAAACTCCTTTACTGTATCAAAATCAGTTTCAAAATCCATCATCGTAGATCCATATCGAGCATCCAACATAACCCACTGGACGAAACATAAACAAGAACCCAATACCCGAATCGCGCGCACAGATCGGATAATGAACGAAATAATCCCCTATCGACAGAGGGTCGGGTCGGCCCACTGCAGTTGGGCAAACCCCTATACAAGCATCACTGTGAAAATATGTCATATCAAATTATAAAACTCTAAAAACCATATATAAGCGTCGTGACGGAAACATATCATATCGTATAATATCATGAACAATATCGAAATGCATCAAAATCAAAATGTAATTCTTTTGAAATCATTTTCCCCCCAAAACATAAACATGTGTAAATCAAAAATAAATATTTGATGCAAAGTTTTCAAAATACATATCGATCGTCCACTGTTCAATCGCGCACACAGATCAGACAGTGTATGGACCATGTTCGACAGGGTAGTGGGCCAGCCATTTTCGATGGTCTGGACCCCATAACAAGCGCCCCGGCCATGTCGAAACGAAACATATACAAGAGCCATAGAGGGTCAAAAACATAAAATCCTCAAGCACCGTGACAAAAATAGATTTTTTGAGCGTTTCAGCGGAAACAAGTTTTATAGTTTAAAAACATCAAAATCATTTTCGAGCACCGAGATGGAAACATATTATCAAGCACCTCGACATAAACATATCAATCAATCTAAAAACATGAAAACATTAATCAAGCATCGAGGCAGAAATATTTTCTTTATTTTTTATAATCAAAATTGAAATATCTAAAAAATTTATTTCTTTCTTTCTTTTCAAAACACTTTTGTGCCAAAAATCAAATACCAAGTTTTCAAAACATGGTTCAAAATATCTGTACACAATTCAGACTATCAACCTCTTAACATAATTCGTACCCCAAAACACAATGATTTCACATTACATACATATTCATATTTCTATATAAACAATGTACTTTTAACTTAGTATATCTATACACTTATACACATACATATATTCAAACTACACAAACATATACAGATAATCCAAATCATCCATATCAGTCAAAATCATAACACGTCATACCATATACCAGAAATCAATTCAAGTTACGAACATATAACATATATGATCTATACGTAACAAAACCTTACCCGGACGATCAGATATCCCGTAACTGTAGTCACCGACACCTAAATATTTACTCTGATACCATAACTGTAACACCCCATCAGAGGTAGGATGCTACCGACAAGAGATAAGTTTAACCCAACTCCATAAGCCGCTAAATTTATAAAAAAACTAGCATGCTGTATCCTAAAATTGGACAACATGGATCACTGTCCAGCATCAAAGGGAATCTAAGAAGACATCAAATAAATAAAAAAACCTTAGGTCCACACAAACACTTCAATATCATCACCTAAGGGCTCTGTGCCATATCATCTATCAACATTCAATAACTCTGTGCCCACAACATCATCAGCAATCAAAACATTTACTTAATGCAAATGACATGCTCAGCACGACAAACAAAATAATTTGTATATAAGCATACAATATCAATATATACTACGAGTTCTACCATACATACACATACACACAGTCACACATACAATCAACCACAAAGCACACATAACAATCAATACATCAAAGAACATACCATCAAACAATACATACATATGGCTTGCTTACTCATACAATACTAGTACGGGACTCATTACCTATTTTAGAATATGTATGAGATGAATTCCATCCGAATGGATTCCTAACCAACTCGACTTTTATACGACGAAATCATCAACCCAGCAAACCTACATTCAAGCATACATATCACGGCACACTAAACTCATCGCATGACTTCTCATACACAAGCACATCTATAAAAAACACTATAAAACATCATTCAAACACTCACTTATATACATATGATTCAAAGATACGAATATACGTATTACTTCGAATTCAAGTACCATAGCCTTTATCAATCTTCATGTCTTAACATCATATGCATATATGAATACAGGTTCATATAGTTATACTTTTCCATATTCATTTATATATATGTGTGTTCATATCGATATAGGTTCATACCCTTACATACATCCATACATACATATATCATTACGAGTCCATGCAATTATATACATCAATACATACATGTAGCTATTAAACTCATCAATTTTTTTAAAATACATATCATAATATTATCCTTGAACATTCATTTTCGAGACACATCAATACATGCATACAGACAATATGATCATCAAACTACTCACTTCATATCATAGCAATAACAAAAATACATACCTGTGATGGTCGACTAACTCAACTATACACGATCTCGAAGTTCTTTCTCAAATCCATCATGTAACTATCCTAAACCTTTCAACCATCTCCACACACACAAATATATTTATATATGTTTAAAAAATTATGAATGAACAATTCGAGAACTCATCGCATGGGTTACTTTTTTGGCTTTACGAGAACTCCAGGTCATAGTCAATTCTGCCAAAACAAATGGCGAAACATCGTTAGAATCACAACTTATGAAATTCCCGACTTAGCTTTGGCAAAGTTCCGGATCTTTCTGGGATAATCTAATGAAGTCTGATTTCAATGTTTTCAGTTCCATTACTCTTAAACCATGATTATAAACTAACCCAACATGTCAGTTAACTTAAATTCTCATTTTACATGTTTTTGGAAAAATCTTACGAAAAAGTTTCCGCAAACGCTACGGAAGGGTCCTGAACCCTCCGAACCTACCCGGATTTATCAAAACATGTTTTTAATATCTTAAATAATTTGTAACTATCATTAAAACCAAAACACATCTTTATACGCAAAAATCCACTTTTACCAAAAACTTACATATTCTATCGGATCGATCAAACTCGTTTCATTTTCACTCAGATTCTACCGAATGCTTATATTCAATATATTAATACTCAAACAATTCAATTTATATCAATATTATACTCTACAAAGCTACAAGATATATCCGGACATTTAGCGGAATACTTGAAATAAGTGACTTTTTATCGGGAGTTCTTACAAAGATTTCGAGGGCATATGCGGACCCCAAATGATCCCATGATTATGCTGGAATTGATGGAATTTTGATCAGAGCTACGGTTCACCATGGGTCACTATTCATATGAATCTTCCTCTCATGTTTCGCGTGCAACCTAGCTTGAATCGGAAAAATCGTGACTATCATCTTATAGTACTCTCTGAGAGCTTGATTTGGCGGGTGGCTCGGGTCGTGAAATGAAATGATTGTTGGACAATTATGACCCATAACGTCACTATTTGTACAGATCATGGTGTTGTTGTACAAATTAACTATGTGACAAAGAAAATTACTCTTTTATCATTTGTGATTAGATCACCAAGATGTATAAATGATGAAAGGTCCATATGATTAGTTCCTGGATTGAGATGATATGAGACAGTATCAATCCATGAAGGTTTAATCATTAAATATCCCTAGTCGTAGTATTATCGAGATTGGACATCGATAATGCAGAATAAACTAGTATTACACTTGTGCGCGTTGTGAGGGCATAACGACATAGTTCTCATATATTTGGGTATAGGATACTCATGCAAGTGTAGTAGGAGGTTGTGTTTTACCGATGGTACGGAAAACAGCTTCGCTCTGGATAGACCCCTCGGAATTCCATTGGTAGTATTACTATGTGTCTATGGAAGTCTGAATCAAGGTAGGTGTATTTGGTCTGAACCTGAGACTTGCACCGCTAATAGTTGGGACTATCAATGTACTTGGTTTTGGTCATCCAGGGCTTTAACAGGTTCTGTGTACTCCTCTTCTGGGTATATTGAGAATCGTAGTGTATTGGGTGTGATGTCGAAATGGAAGTATCACTCCAGTAATAGTGGAGATGATGATCACGTAGGATACGGAACTCGTTCTCTTATATGCTGCAGCTATCGGGATATTATAACTAGGTCATGTTTATCTGATTATAGAGACTAGTTACCAGAGATCTGATATGTGCTTCGTACGGGGCAGACACATTTCCAGCCCCAGGCCTTGCACGTGACATCCGATGCTGGATCGAGATACGCAATACTACGTATATTACGCCTGATATAGATCACATATTCTGTAAGGATATTTCTTGAGATTTGGGTAGGCATGGCGCTTTGCTAGAAGCCAACCTTGTCTTGTAAATCGGTAAAAACGTAGTATTAGGTACTTACGTGTTGGATAGTCCGACGACCGGATTTACTGCCAATATATCCGGGGATCTCATGGGTCGCTTCCCGAAAATTCACCGATGACGTATGACTCGCACTTTATTAATCTGGGATTAATTAGATGAGAGAGAAAATTAATCTGGGATTAATTACAGAGATATTTTATCTGGGATAAAATATTAATTAAAGAGAGAAAACGATTAATTTGGAATTAATCGATAAATTAATATATTTGATATATTAAACGAAATTGGATTTCGACACAGAATTAAAATTAGATTTTATTTCGGGCGAACGAGTTAATTTAGAATTAATTCGTTAGCGACGTGAATAGTAATTTTGCTAGGCATAATTATTTAATTACGTCGCAACAGAAAATTCGTTAATTTGGAATTAGCGAACCCGAGCCCGAGAGTGTTTGTGGGTGCACTCGCATTGCGAATTTAAGTGCGGCCCACAAGTCACATCAATCGTCAAATCATTAGTCACATCAAGCGTCAAATCACTTGTCACTTTGAGTGATGTGATGTCTAGTCACTTTGAGTGATATGACAACTTGTCACTTGATTGATTGATGGAAGTTGTTGAATGCATTTAATGCATTTTTTGGCTCCATATTCCTTTGACTTTTTGAAAGCTAAAATTTGGTATATGTTTATTTTGATTTTGGAAATCAATTTAACTTAACAAAACAACACACTCTCTCTCACACTCTCTCCTCTCTCACGCCATATGGACATTCTTCTTCTTCCTTTTTTGTCACAAAGCCGAGAGGTTGGAGAAGCCATAAGGAAGTTTTGCGACAAAATTTCCGGAGTGCTAGCACACTTTAGAGTCTTGGGAAGGTGATAGGGAACCGCACCCGTGAGCTTGGAATCACATCACGAAAGCTTGGAGCTTGGAGGTTGATTCATGGACGAAAATGGAGGACCCAAAATCTGCTCACTGTCGAGCCATCTTGGAGGGAGAAAAAGAATTTTGTTCTTCGACGCATCACCTCAACCGATCGATGTAAGTATTCCGCAACTTCTTCGTGTATTCACATGTATGTTTCATCGCTTTAATCGATCCTTGGGACTTAGAGAAACCCAACAATGGTATCAGAGCCAATATTGAGCATGCAACTTTTTAGGGTTAAAATTGGGTAAAATCAATTTGAGCATGATTTGATGAAATTGCTTGATTGAGTATGCTTGTATGATGTTTAATTGAAATTTGATTGGATCAATTTCATGAAAATTTGATTGGATCAATTTTTGCCCAATTGTGAGGCTTGGTCGCATATGAACAATACCCTAATTCATGGTGATTTTTTTTTTTTTGATTTATTGGATGAGTTGAAATCATTTAGGAATGTTGATTGTGGATTTAATTGGATTGAAACCGAATCGGACATGAAAAACCCCAAATTGCCGTGAGTATTATAGCATGAAAATGGGTTTGATTTTGTTTAAAATGTGTTGGACATGTTTTATATTAATGAGCATAATTAATTAGGCTAATTGATGTTTTGGAAATATTAATTTGGGTATTAATTATGGATTACACTTTGAGTAATTAAATTAAAAAATTGGAATTTTGGAATTTAATTATGTTGGGCCAAATTTGGAATTGGGCTTTTGAAAGTTGTAATTGGGCTAATTGGGCTTGGTTGTACCAAGATTGGTTTAGACTAAATTGGTTGGATCCAATTGGGCCCAAAACCACATCAATAAAGTCCAATTATGACTAATGGATCGTTAACTTTAATTGGGCCTAAATTGGTGTCTAGGCATATAAGGGTGATTCCTTAAATGGGATTTGGTAATTGGGTTTGACCCATGTTGACCAAAATTTCATGCCTTAAGAAATTAATTAAAATCCCATTGGACTTTAATTAAATTAACATTGGATGTTAATCGGCTTTGAGACCCGTAACGATTAAATTTAGAATCTAAGGCATAAAGGTTTATTAATAAAGTGTAATATTTAATTTGGAATTAAATAGTGAATTAGTATTAAATACATATTAAATTGGATTTAATGTTGTAGTTTAATTTAATTCAAGAATTTGTACTTTGAGTACTTATTCGCAAAACGAGTTTGACTCGCGCAAAATCAAATCGTTGTTTGAACATTGGATGGTCATTAATTATCATATTAATTAATTGGATTAGATTGATTGATAACATGCTTGTGTGAATACATGGTTGCGATGCATGAATAATGTATATCAGATGGATATTAGATGGGTGGGGCAATTTTGAAAATTGTTGTAATAAATTTGGAATTTATTAATTGGATCTGCGTGTCTAGTCTATTACCTCTTTGACTCTGTGTATTTCTCTTCTCACCTATTCCCCTCAATGTAAATGAGGTTTCTTTAGAAGTGTTATGTAATCAGGTAGAAGTAATACTTGTGCTAGCGGGAGAGAGGAAATGGAGAGATTTGGTCTAGGAACAATGTATTAAGTATCCATCCGCATATCATTATTATTTTATTTATATGCGCCTTATTATGTGTTTAGAATGCATGTTTAAGGGTGTATGATGATGAGACCTTAACAAAGATAATAAATTGGTTGCCAATTTGCACGCGAAAACCCCTCAAATAATATTAAGCGTTTTTCCTTCCATTGAGTGATTCTTACTCAAGATCCAAGACTGCAATTGGTTTGTTGGCCAAAGTCAAGGCCTTTGTCCATCGAGGATGTGTTTGAATCATTAATGCTTTATTCCATATCGGTGTCTTGTCCAAGTTGTGATTTGTTGGCCAAAGTCAAGATCACTTCTTGTCCATCGACATTGATTATGAAGCTTTCCATGGTCAATGGGTTCCGCTTAACTGGGATCACTAAGTTTGTTGTGCCAAAGCCAAGGCTTAGTTGATTCAGAGGAAAAAGGTTAGGCATATATTGGATATATTGGCATATATAAGATATATGTTTCGAACTTGGATGTCCACCTACTGGATCTAGGAATTGGATGAGATCCAATTGATCTTAGAGATCTACCTAGTTAATTATCATACAATTTGTTGGCCAAAGTCAAGATTGTGTGTTATTTAACGGGATCATAGCCCACTAGGAAACAAGGTTTCCCGAGTACTCCACAGAGGGTTAGAGGCTCGTCGAAAAATAGTGGGAGGCAAGTATTAAATTTGCAATATTCGTTTAGTAACTTGCCATACGTGCTCATTTCAAATTTTTCGTCAAATAAATTAATATATTAGTTGGACTAATAATTAATAGTTGTTTTAATTAAAACAGTTGAATTGTATTCAAACTATTTCATTTATAGTTGATTATATAATTGGATTATAGTAATAAATATATTTGAATTAACTAATTTCAATTAATAGTTGATTTTATAATTGAATTATAGTAATTAATTTAATTGAAGTTAACTAATTAAATTATAGTTGATTATATAGTGGACTATAGTAATCATTATAATGAATAGTACCTAAAATCGTTGATTAAATAGTTGGACTATTACAATCAAGATAAATTGAAAGATTAGTGTTTAAAACATAATCCTTGGTGAAAATGTTTTTAAACGACTTTAATTTTCAAATTGGGAATAAAATTTCAGGATGGTCCTGGAAACTAATAAGTTACTTTATTTGATAAAATAACATATTAGGCCTAAGCCTGGAGTTAAGCAAATAGTAGAGCATGATATTTGGAATATTCATGTGATGATAACTTTAGTGCTTAATCCAATAAGCTTGCCAAATAGACTCCTTAATTTCTTAATCAGAACTAAGGATTAGATCCTTAAAGTATGATAATGAAATTGAAGGATCTTCACAGATATATTCTTAGATCTTAGAAGTACAAATTGCAATAGAAAACTCTTGGAGAGTTAATGGCTATACTCAAGGAGACAAAGCCAAAGTTTGCAATAAGGCAAGAAGCGCAGGCGCGCACCTTACTTCGACATTCTAGAAGCCAAGGCTTGGCCAAAGGCTTCTGGGGTGTGGAAAAGGGCAAAGGCAAAATCATTATAATCTTCTGGGAAGATAAAGGACATATCCCAAAATATCTGCCTAAAATGTGGCAAACGGGGACACGGAAGCGTGACTGCTGTATGGACAAGGCAGACATGAAGGAATTGAAGAACAGGCAAGGCTGGGTATGAAAGCAACATATTTGGACCACTCCAGTATAACCATCAAAGCTTATGATGACAGCAAACGAGGAGTTGAGGGTGCTTTTTTGGCAGTGGTCAAAGTAGGCCCAATTGAAGACGAAGTTGATTTCACGGTGTTGGACATTCCGGCTACTTTCGTTTTATTGTTGGGAAGGCCTTGGTTTCACAAACTTGGGGCCATGCATTCCACTTTGCATCAGATGATTAAGTTCCCGTATGAGGGAGAGATTATTACCATCCGAGCTGAGATAGATATTGATGTGGCTGCCTTGGAGATACAACCTTTCACGAGGTTTCAGGTTACAATCAAGTTCTTATGGCTAAGGAAGATAAGGACAAGACTGCCTTTGTTACTGAGTGGGGTACTTATTGTTACAAGGTGATGCCGTTTGGTCTCAAGAATGCGGGAGCTATGTATCAGCGGATGGCTACTACACTATTCCATGACTTGATGCACACAGAGATTGAAGTGTATGTAGATGACATGATGGTAAAATTAGAGACGAGAGTTGGGCATATGGAAGCACTAGAAAGGTTCATTCAGAGAGTAGACAAATACAACCTGTGGCTAAATCCCAAGAAAAATGTGTTTGGGGTGACATCAGGAAAATTACTGGGACATACAGTGGGAATGGGAGGAATAGAGGTAGACTCTGAAAAGATCAAAGCAATCACAGAAATGCCAGCACCGAAGACTGAGAAGGAAGTCAGAGCATTCCTGGGGAAGATTCAGTACATCAGTCGGTTCATCGCCAAGTTGACGTCAGTATGTGAGCCTATCTTCAAACTGTTGATAAAAGATCAGCCAATGAGATGGAATGAACAGTGTCAAGCAGCCTTCGACAAGATCAGAGAGTACTTGGTAAAGCCGCCTGTATTGTAACCTCCGAGACCGGGCAGACCTTTGATATTGTATTTGGCCATAGAATCAGAAGCACTGGGGGCAATGATGGTACAAGCAGATGAGACGGGGGGAGAACACACAGTTTATTATCTGAGTAAGAAGATGCTCCCGTATGAGGCTCGTTATCAAGAAGTATAGAAGATCTGTCTAGCAGTGGTATGGGCTTCCAGAAAATTGCGGCATTATTTTCAGTCTTACAAGATCGAGGTAGTGGCAAAGGAGAATCCTCTGAAATATCTGCATTCAGTGCCTTCGCTAGTGGGGAAATTGGGCATATGGTTAGTATTGCTGACAGAGTTTGACATTGAGTATCTCACCACCAAAGTGGTCAAAGGGCGAGCAGTAGCAGAGTTTCCGCATTGCACCCTATTGAAGGGGATCAGTATAAGTTTGAATTTCCAGATGATGAGATCCAAGCAATAACAGTTCAGAGATGGAAAATGTATTTTGGCGGAGCAGTGAATTGCAAGGGAGCTGGAATTGGGATTGTGATAGTGACCCCCGAAGGAGAAACCTTGCATTTGGCCAAAAGGTTGACATTCAGAGTAACAAACAACATGGCCGAGTATGAAGCATGTGTTTTTGGTTTGACTGCATTGATAGCCTTGAAGGCCGAGAGTGTGGAAGTCTACGGAGATTATATGTTGGTAGTCCAGCAGATGCGAGGAGAATGGGAATTGAAAGAAGAATGGTTGAAACCTTACATTTTTCACCTCAGAAAATTGGCACAGGTTATCCCCGATTGTAAGTTTCAGCACTTGCCGAGAGAAGAGAATCAGATGGCAGATGCATTAGCTACACTTGCAGCGACTTGGGAAAATCCAGAAAAGGTTAGTGATGAGACCGTTGATACTGACGACAGCAAGCAGACCTGTTTATGAGATAAAGAGAATTTTGGAAATAGAGGTCGACGACAGAAAACCTTGGTATCATGACATTCAGAGGTATCTGGAACATGGGGAACTCCCAGAGGGAGCATGATGAAAAGACAGAACGGTCATTCAGAAGTTAGCTTCCCAGTATGTGATTTTGAAAGGGGAACTGTACAAGAGGCAAGCAAACGGCATTCAGTTGAAGTGTTTGAGAAAAGAAGAGGCTGAACAGGTAATGTAAGAAGTACACGCTGCGGTATGTGGTCCGCACATGAACGGGTTGAATCTGTCTCGCAAGATAGTGAGACAAGGTTTCTACTGGTCAACCATGGAGACAGATTGTGCGAAGATGGTAAAGCACTGTCATAATTGTCAGGCACACGGTAATTTGAATCATTTGCTGCACACAGAGTTGCACGGGTTGTCAGAGCCGTGGCCTTTCTCAGCATGGGGAATTGATATGATTGGAGAGATTCGACCAAATGCATCGAATGGGCATCGCTTTATAGTTGTGGCAGTAGACTACTTCTCGAAATGGGTGGAAGCCGAATCATTCTGTAATTGTACAGCAAAGCAGATGGAAAAGTTTATTACTCAGAATCTCATTTGTCGGTACGGTATGCCGCACCATGTAGTGACGGAAAACAGAGTTCAATTCCAGGGAGAAACGAAGGCAATGCTACAGAAATACGGGATAGGCCATCACAAGTCATCACTGTATAGGCCGCAGGCAAATGGGGCAGTTGAGGCAGCCAACAAGACTATAAAGATGATTTTAGGCAAGATGACAGAAAGCTGCAGAGATTGGGCCGACAAACTACCGTATGCTTTGTGGGGGTACAGAACATCAGTGAGAACAGCAACATGGGCCACTCTTTACTCTCTAGTCTATGGAATGGAAGCAGTATTGCCAGTGGAAGTGGAAATACAGTCTATGAGGGTATTAGCAGAGGCAAAGTTACCGGAACAAGAATGGGCCGCACAGAGGTTTGATCAGTTAGCACTGCTGGATGAGAAGAGAACGAAGGCTTTGTATCACATGCAGTTGTATCAGAAGAGACTAGCCCGAGAATTCAACAAGAAAGTACGTCCCACCAAGATCAGAAAGGGTGATTTGGTACTTAAGCAGTCGAGGCCGTCGACAACTAATCCGAGAGGAAAGTTCAGACCTAACTGGGAAAGACCTTACATAGTACAGAAAGTAATGGGAAATGGAGCAGTGAGACTGTCAGACTTGGAAGGAAATGAGTTCACCGAGCCGATCAACGTAGACAGATTGAAGCAGTACTTTGCCTAAGAGAGAGAAGACTGAGCAGTCATTAGGAAGATCGACAGAAGACCTAACCCAAAGGAATAAGAAAAACATTCGTGCATGCATACACGTAACATACCTTGCATTCTCTTCATGTTTGTTTTGTTTTGTGTTCGCAGGTTCGAATAGGAAAAGAGGAAGTGGTAGAGATGAGCCAATCAAAAGCAACGTCAGCGCAGTTTCAGATTTGGGGATGAGTCCCAGGGGGCGAGCCCCACATCAGCAGTTTTGGGGATGCGTCCTAGGGTTGTAACCCATATCATCAGCAGTTTCAGGGATGCGTCCCAGGGTTGTAACCCAAGTCATCAGCAATTTTGGGATGCGTCCGAGGGTTGTAACCTACGTCATCAGCAGTTTTGGGGATGCGTCCCATGGTTGTAACCCATATCACCAGCATTTTCAGGGATGCGTCCCAGGGTCGTGACCCACATTGGCAATGTTATCGGGATGCGTCCCAGGGTCGAGGCCCCCATTGTCGGTTGCAGTTATTGGGATGCGTCCTAGGATCGTTGGCTCCCTGCATTGTTAGTTTTGGGATGCATCCCAGGGTCGAGGCCCATGTTTTGTCAGCGGTATTGGGATGCGTCCTAGGGTCGAGGCCCCCGTTGTCGGTTGCATCTATAAGGATGCGTCCTAGGATCGAGGTCCACTGCAACATCAACTCAGTTCGAGGCAGCTGGCGAGCCAGGTAAGTGAAAATGCATTGCATAACTTTGATAGGATTGTTCAAAGTCACACACTGTACAAGTCCCATCAAAGTGGGGGTGACTGTAGGCACTGTATTTTTGCATGTGAGTCCCTATGATGAGTCTCATTTGGAGACACTACCTCTTAAGTCACGGAAGTCGCGGGAAACAGACGTCAGAAGGGGAAATTCAGAATAGGCATGTCATTAGATTCATTTCAGAAGTTCACTATTTTCGTTCGTGCTGCGTTCGTTACTTCGTTCGAACGTCAGGCAGATTGCGGGCATTCGTGTAGTGTTCGAAGAGGCGTTCGAACGGCGTCGGTATTTCTGGTTTGCTGCTAGCCTCACACCCAAGCACAATTAGCCCACCAAAGCCAATAAAACACATCCAAATATAAAAACACATATTTAACACAAGGTGAAATTAAATAAAATATTAATTAAATCATTTGCCTAATTAAAATCAATCAACAATTTATATTCTCAATCAAGAATATTTTATTCCTAATTAAAAATATTGTATTCCTAACTTAAATAATATCATGCCTAAACAATACAAATTAAGTATATTAACTTCCTAAATTGAACTAATTTTTTCCCCCTCAATCTTTGGTTTTCCTTGTTTGAAACTAAATCATATCCTAATTAAATGCCAAATCCCTTTCCTTGTCAAGTAAGGAGTAGTCCTACCCCATTTGCCTAAAAAAAACCAACCTCTCCCAACCCTTGGATCATCTAACTCACACGCATACAGCAAGAAAAAAAAAGCCTTTTGATTCACGCATACAGCAAGCAAATATTTCTCTTCTCCTCCAACACCCTTAGCCGAAAATCACAGCCCCATAAACCCCTTCATTGCCGAAAACATTACAACCTGAAACACCACCGAAACAGCCCCCTATACAGCAGCACACATCACCGAAAAACAGCCCCTAAATCACATAAACCAGTGACTAAAAAAACTGCACTTTTAATCCCTAAAATAATAACTAAAAAACTGCACTTAAAGCCTTCAAAAACACCCAAAACAGTAGCCTAAAACACCAAAAAACAAATACAGCAGCAAAGCAACAGCGAACAGGAAGCAGCAAAAACAATAGCGTGAGCAGTGAAACATCGAGGAAAAGGCAAACCAGTGAACCAGAAAATTCACGGAGCTCTCCCCCTTCGATCACAGTTAAACGCGAGTCTGAAAGTCGACATAAAAGGTTAGACCTGAGGGTACTTTTCACATCTATTTTTATTCGTATTTTTATTGTTTATTGAATCTTATTTGCATGAGTTTCGTGGGATGATGTGTGTTGTGGCCTTTGAATAAGTATGTATTGTGGAGTGATGCATGTTGTGGCCCTTGAATAGATAGAAAATGCATGTATTGTGAAATGGTGTATGTTGTGGCCCTTGAGTAAAACGAAAAATGTGTCACCTCTTGTGATATATAGGATGGAAACCCAAACATAAATTTCATAGCCGATTCCGAATGGACGGTAGTATGATCTGTACTCGAGATACAACTCCACGTACCACTTGAGTAAACGGTGCATATTGTTGTTTTATGTTGTTTTGATGTGTTTATTATTCGTTATTTAATTTCTGCATTATTCGTTTGTGTAATGATGTGATCGAGCGCATGGGCTTAGTAAGTTGGATTAAAGGTCCCCTATTTTGAGGGGTTAAAACCCTTTACCACGATGTTTTGCCGCGCCGGTTGATGTATATTCGGTTGAATGTAAGATGTGTTCAATCGGGTGTACGAAGTCCGATATTGTTGTCTTTATTTTTTATATTTATGATGTGATCGAGCGCATGGGCTTAGTATGTTGGATTAAAGGTCCCCTATTTTGAGGGGTTAAAATCCTTTACCACGATGCTTTACCACGCCGGTTGATATATATTCGGTTGAATGTAAGATGTGTTCAATCGGGTATACGAAGTCCGATATTGTTATCTTTATTTTTATATGCATTATGATGTGATGCGCATGGGCTTAGTAAGTTGGATTAAAGGTCCTCCATTTCGAGGGGTTAAAGAACCTTTACCACGATACTTCGCCGCGCCTTCTATTTCGTTATTCGTTTTTCTTTGTATGTCATCTTCTTGCATAATCATGCATCATGTTGCATTGCGCATGGGCTTAGTAAGTCGGATTAAAGGTCCTCCACTTCGAGGGGTTAAAGATCCTTTACCACGATGCATTGCCGCGCCTTTTAGCCCGTTATTATTTATTAGGTGTCATCTATTCATCCGTTCACGTATGTGTCATGTTGTTTACTGCATTTTGGAGGTCACTACTGTAACCCCGTTCTAATGCGTTTCAGAACGCCGCACGAACGCATGTTTTCTGTCTCATTTTGTTCGAACGAATTTACGAACGCTACTCGAACGCGAACCTTCTGTTTACCGTTCGAACGCGGCTACGAACGCCGCACGAACGCCCACGGTAAACAGACCCTCCTTCATCACATCTCATGCATGGTTACTCATTTCGTCATTTGCCTATTTGATTGTTCATTTATTGTGTGCACAAGATTACATGTTCGTCCCCATGATGTATGTTTACATGATAGTCATCTACTTATGCTTCCGCATTCATCCATTAACATGTTCATAAGTTATATGCTCGCCGTTATTCCGATTTGCTTTCATGCTTGATTGTACAATTATTATATACTGGCATGCCTATGATGGAATGTAATGTGCTTATAACATTGTATGCTAGCCATATTTATCTTTATGCATGAAAATTCGGACATAGATTATATGCAAATAGGTTATATGCAAACTTAAAAATGTGTTACATGTGAACTTAGATGAACCTTTGATTTATGCATGCGAACTTGGAAATAGATTATCCTTGGAAATATGTTGCTTAGGCTTGGTTAGATTATTGCACAAATCATTTTATTACAAGTGGCATAAGTAATGGACCATTCCGAACCCAACGGTTTGAGGTCTTCCCTTGCGAGGGGTGAGTGCGGCCTTAATCTCATTTTCCTGGTTCACATTGGGTGGCGACTCCATTATTCTCTGATTAGTCCCCCGCGGGCTACTCCGTACTCCCAACTAGGCCGCGAGCCCGGAACAGCATGCGTCGCCCGGTTCCTGTGTCCCACAGGCATCTTCTTGTTGTCTCAGATCAGCTCCAGTCCAATCATCCACACAAGCTGTTGCTTTTAGAGTGCTTGGATGTAATGAACATCGTCTAGCTTCCAATATTGCTTCTCAAGATGAAGACTTTCTCAACCGCAACGGTGGAATATGTGCTGCCAATATCTCTTTAGCAATAATTGATAAAACATGATATATATTTTGATGTCGGATCCACCATTCAAGGATTTTAAAATTTTTACTAACTAAACTTTCAGTAGGAAACTCAAATTTGTAGATAATGATTATCTAATTCGGGTTATTAGTTGTCGTATCCCTACCTTTTTTATTTCGTTGCAGTAACCAACGATCCCATGAGCTAAGTCTTGCTTGAATTACTGGTTCGCTACTACTAGATTCACCTAATGTTCATAAGTTATATCTTACAATATAATCATTAAATAACTCAATTAAATCATTTCTTAATATCACTATTATTCTTGTAATATCAATATCATCTAATATTCCTAAATAACCATAGTAAGCTTGTAAAGCACTATTCAAACCTTCTAATTTAAATCTAGGATAAAAAACAGCAGCAATATGATAAAGTAAAGAAATTCTCTAAAATAATTCAACCATTATACCTTCATAACAATAATGGCTTCTAACAAAATAATATCATTAGGATCGTTACTTTCAAGATGTTCATCGAGAGTACCAACAATATTCAAACTTTCAAGAAGAAATATATGTGTTGTAGGATAATAAACTCCGCTAAAAAATAAAGTAGCATCATTAAAAACTTTTAAAATTTCAACGTGTGATAATTTGACTATATTGAGAAAAAAAACTACATAATGCATCTTTGTATTGTAATGCTTGACATAAAAGAAAAAAAGAAATAAGTTGAATTCCAACGTGTTGGAACATCTCTTCAAAATTAATCGGTTTAATACCATTTATTTTACAAAACTTGGCCCATTCTCTCATAACTTGAGAATATGACCAAATGCAATTAAGTGCTTTCTTAATAGGATCAATGAAATGTGATAATTTTTCCAGACCATCTTGAACACATATGTTAAGGACATGACATGTGCAACGAATATGAAAAAATCGACCCCCTAAATTTGGTTGACATATTTCTTTTAAATCATTGATGGATGCAGTATTTACAGATGAATTATCAAATTCAATTGTTAAAATTTTATCTACTAAACCATATTCATAAAAAATTACCTTCATCATTTTATAAATATTTTGTGCGGTATGTTGGTCATCAAAAACTCTAAATGCAATAAGTCGTTTTTGCATGGTAAATGATACATCAATCCAATGACAAGTCACACCTATGTATGAGTGTGTTCGACAATGGTCACTCCAAATATCAGAACATATAGAAATACGACCTTTAATATCTTTAAATATTTCATTTAAAATAATTTTATCATCTTTGTATAATTTAAAAATATGACGTTTTGTTGTGTTTCGAGTCATTCTACATGCAGCATGATTTAAAGCATTATGCACGTAATTAGTAAAATGATGTTTTTCACCAAAGCTTAAAGAAAAATGTGCCATACAAGTTAATTCGCAAATTCTTCTCTATTTTTTGCATCAAAATATTTAAATAAATCTACAGCACTCGTACCTCTACTAGATGATGCGTACCTGACCATTTGAGTTTGCGTCATATCAGGTCCAAGTTCAACTGCATGATGTCTTTCCATGTGCTTGATCATATTGCCGTATCCACGAGAAAATTTGTAGGAAACCCTACAATGGTTGCAAATTGCTCTTGAACCTTCATCTGTATCGTCTAAATGAAAATGAATTTTGAAAACATCCGAGGAGCGAGACTTAACTTCTCTTCTCCATGATTGTGAACCGACACTAGGGCCGCTCTCTTGGGTTGGCATATTTGACATTGTTATCAGATGAGCTTGCCATTTTTCGTTTAAGAAATAAGTAAGAAGAATAAGAAAATTGAGAATGATAATAACTAATTTGTTATTATAAATGAGAGAATTGAGAATAAGAGAATTGTAGGAATTGAGAGAGTTGAGAAATGGTGTGTTGAAATAATGAAAAATGACCCCTATTTATAGAATTTTAGAATTTTTTTTGATACCGAAAATGCCCCTAAAAATAACCGTTTTATTACCGTTATTAGGGGTATGTTAGGAATTACAATAAGAATTTTTTTTTTGTGGTTGGCAAATTTTTTTTAGGGGCAGTGAGTGCCCCACCCAACGGCTATTAACCGTTGGGGAGGGTTCCGGTTGGGGGTCGAACCCTAACTGAACCGGTCCTTTACGGTTGGAATCGGAACCGTCCGATTTTAACCGGTTCGGTTCCGGTTCCGAACCGGAACCGTTGCCGGGTCTACTCAAGTGCACAATGCTATCCCATTTAAAAATGGAAGTTGAAGGGTCACGAGCATGGAAAATTGGAGAGAGAGAATAGGTGCGAGAAAAAGCGAGGATAAGGTTCCGAGCGAATGATGATTTTGAAATGGAAAAGGCGACAACGAACCCGAAACAAAACGAGCGAATAAAATCCACCAAAAAGTCAATTCTTGACTTTGCCCTTCCGACGACCGACGACTGCTTCCCGCGACTCCCACGACATAAAAGAGACTGCCTCCGTACAAGGCTCATCATTGGGCTGGTATGCAAAAATGCAATGCCTACAGTCGCCCCACTTTGATGGGATTTGTTCTGTGTGTGCCAGTGACAATCCTATCAAAGTTTGTGCAATGCATTTTTACTTACCTGGCTCGCCAGCTGCCACCTGGCTTACCTGCTGCTTCGAACTGAGTTGATGATGCAGTGGACCTCGATCCTGGGATGCATCCCAATACCTGCAACTGAAAAATGGGCCTCGGCCCGGGGACGCATCCCCAAAATGGAATCTATGATGCAGTGGGTCTACGACCCTGGACGCATCCCAATAACTGCAACTGACAACGGGGGCCTCGACCCTGGGACGCATCCCAATACGCTGAAAAAATGGGCCTCAGCCGGGGACGCATCCCCAAAATGGAATATATGATGCAGTGGTCTACGACCCTGGGACGCATCCCAATAACTGCAAACGACAACGGGGGCCTCGACCCTGGGACGCATTCCAATTTTAAATTATTTTCATAATTTGAACTCATATCAAATTAAGCGGATGACAAGTTAATAAAAATAATAATAATATTTATTATTTAGTAAATTTTGAACAACTATAAATAATTTTCTGTATCATTTGGTAGATTTATCTAGTAATCAGCATGAGGACTTATATGAAGAGTTGAATTTGTACATTCTCAAATCAAATTTCTTTGTGTGTACGTATATTTTTTTCCTTAATGAGAAAATTTTATATGAACCGTTATATTATGTAATAATGTACCATCAAATCTTCATCTGACATATGGTAATAAATCTGATATGTGTTGCACTATTTTTTTAATTAAAATAAAATATTACCATATGTTATATGAAGATTAGAAGGTATATTAATTACATGGTGTAGGGCTGGTACAAAAAGATTCAAAACTAAAATATAGAATTTCTGGGTCTCAAAGCAACTACATCAAAAATGTCTTCCTTACGGCTTGTTCCTGAGTTCCAGACCGGTTTCATATTACATAATACATTTGTTTGCAAGAGAATTAAATACTGCCTTTATCTTCAGTTCTCAGTGATTATAAGTCTACAATCTTTTCTGTGACTTTATAAGTGTTTTAATATAAAATTTAGAACCGTATTTCTCAAAAACTTGTCTACAATTTATATTTAATATGTAAAAAATTGATTTTGGCTATTTAAATTTGATTAAAAAATTATAGTGATACCTTAATATTCACTCACTCTCGAATATACTCTTAAATTTTTATGAGTGATGGAAAAAATATCAATATTAACATTCATCCAACTGTTATTTTGGGTTTCTAGAGAGTGGAAATCAGAAACTGTTACCTAGATAGATAAACTAAAAGATTAGGATCCAAAATAATATTTTGAACCGCTTGACCTAAAATTTACCTGCGCCTTGGTGCTGACTTGTTAGATAGAGTAATTTTTCTTATTATTTTAATATAACACATGATGGGATTCGGTTAATATATAATTCGGTAAGATCTTAGATATCAACATAATTGAAATATAAGATTTTATTTTGATGCTTCACTTATAAAAAAAAAAATACAATAGTCATGCACATGTTTCAAGAAATAATTTCATAAATTTTGTACAATATAATTATAATAGGCATACACCCTTTTTTGTTGTATAGAATGTATTGCACCGTACATAAATCCCACGTTGGAAGTTTTCAAAATGAATTTATAGAGAATGACTGTGTAAATTTAATTCAGGAGGTTAAATTAATGAAGAAGAGAGAGGGATTGGAGGAGGTTAATGTTAGTTGCATCCGATGAGTATTTTTTCAATATTGAATTTTTATCTTACTGTACTAAAAATGATAAATACAAAAAAATAAAATTTGAATTTCTTAATCTATTATTTTAAATATAAAAAATAAAAAAATCGATGTTAGTTGTGTAGTTGATAGTTGTGTAGTGTGTGTAGTTGGTAGTTGTGTTGTTGTATATTTAATATGATAGTTGTGTATTTATTATGGTAATTGTGTATAATGCTTATATAAAGGCCTCTCATTGTAATTCTAAATTCAAGTAAATGTTAATACACATTTTCTTCACAAATTCTCACATTGTATCAGGAGCTTAGGTTCTTTCCATAGGTTGAAGAACGAATAAAACGGAACGCGGTTCGAAAAATTTGGGTTTCGGGAAAGTTGTGAAAAATCAATTTGAGTATACCATCAACATGTTCACGTCGATACGAGCACATATGTATTTTCCGGCGATCAAACGGAGGTCCAAGGAAGCCACACACGCCACCAAGCTCCGGCGAGTGAGTCCCACTCTCACACACGCGCCAGACGAAGGTTGAAGATGGCCACGTTAGCAGCCACGTCATCAACCAGTCAGCGCACAGTCAGTGCCACGTCACCAAACACTCATCATACAGTCAGCGCCATGTCAGCGCTCAGTCAGCGCCACATCATCAGACACATCATCGCCACGTCAGCACTACGTGTCAGCCACGTCAGCATAATCTAGTAAATTGCAGAGAAGACCCCTATATTTTCTAGAATTTATATTTTGGTCCCTTAACTTTTCAAGAATTATAATTTGACCCTATATTTTCTGGAAATTATATTTTGGTCCCTAAACTTTTCATAAATTTCAATTTGACCCATATAATTTCTGTAAATTATATTGTGGTCCCTACATTTTTCAAAAATTAATCTTTGACCCCTATAACTTCTGAAACTCTATATTTTGGTCCATGTATCGGATTTTGTCCAACAAAGTATCATTTCCACCATTTTCGACCATTCCGGACAAAAAATTAACCTCAGAATCATCAAAATAAATCTCGATCCTATACTATTTGACAAATGGAAAAGTCAACTGCTATGCAACCCATTCCTACCATCCTCACAGGTTCAAACTACCATCTTTGGGTTCAGGGAATGCATAGTTTTCCTAAGGGTCGGAAACTATGGCGCTATGTTACTGGAGATGTCAAGTCCCCCACTCGGCTCACTGATGAAATTGAAGGACAGCTTGCTGATCGTCTTGAGGATTGGGACAGTAAGAATCACCAAATTCTGACATGGTTCCAGAATACTTCGGTTCCAGTCATTCATCATCAATTTGACCCCTATGAAACTGCCAAAGAAGTTTGGGATCTGCTTGCATTAAGGTACCTCTCTTCTGATCTCTCTAGTCAGTATCAATTGTGGGAAAAGTTGCATATTTTGAAACAAGAGAAAAGTCAGTATATTACTGATTTTCTTGCACAAATGGAGCATATTTGGGACCAACTTGCTCTGTCAGAACCATCTATGAGTTGCACCGTTGATGCAACTAATTATATGGTACACCATGACCGTATGCGGCTAATTCAATTCCTTATAGCCCTTACTGATGACTTTGAATCTTGTCGAGCTTCATTATTACATCAATCTCCCTTGCCTATATTGGAAGCAGTTGTCTCTCAGTTATTGTCTGATGAAACTTGTCTCGGCTTACTTAATCCATCTCACGATGATGCTGTGCTTGCCACCGCAGGTAAACATTTCTCAAAAGGTGGAAGCAAATTTTGTAGTACCTGTAACAAATCGGGTCATACTCTGATTGAATATAATTTTACAGAATGTCACAAATGCAAGAAAAGAGGCCATATTGCCTCTCACTGTCCCACTGTGGTGGATTGTCACTACTGCAAGCTGTCTGGCCATTCCATTGAGCAGTGCCCTACTCGTCCCCTGATAAGTGCACGAAAGTGTACGTTAGAACACTGCTAACCCGACTTTATTATCATATGTTTTAATCTTAATTAGAGTCATTTTGTGCTTTATTTTTATGAGCAATGTAATATAAAGAATGGAGCAATTAAACATGTTTCGGAGCCTAACGGATGTATATGAAGCATCATACATGCGCGGGAGCATCAGAGACGCAAGACGCGACAAACCAGTGAAGAAACTAATTGGCGATGGCCACAACTTTGGCGCCCCGGCGCCCAAACACCAGCGTCGCGGTGCCTCGAAACAACCTAAAATCGTGATTTTGATGTGTTTGACGCGTATTATGATCTCGAGGCCTCCCTATATAAAGCCAACTTGTCCAAACCCTAAGAGGGAGAGAAAATCAGAGAGAAACACACATCAAAGAGCCACAAACACAAAATCAAGAGAGGAGAACAAAGAACTTCAAGGAAACCATGACGTCTCTCCGATCTATCAAGGTTGTATCTCTTTCTTCCATGGAGAGCTATTTTCTAGGCAAAGCTAAGGACGAACTCTTGTATTTAAATTTCTATGTTTATGTTTTTGATTTCTTAAGAACCTTTTAACGTTTAATACAACTGATGGTTGTTGTTCTTTATTATCCTTGATTTCTGAATCTAGAGAGTGTGTTTTGTCAACTCCCATATAGATCCAGTCATGCTTCTTCTATGTGTGATTTGTGAACCCAGTTGTGACTGGTAAAAGTTGTTTGATGTGTTGGTCTTCTGCTGCAATATTGTCGGAGGGTATATTGTCAATGTTAGATAGCTCGTAACGATAACTTTGTGTGTTGTTAACATAGAGAAAATAACCATTGATTAACTTAGAAATTAATATGCGTAGAATTGAATACCTTCTGATTATTGGTTTGGGATGTGAAATTCTCAATCGTGTAATAAAAGAATCAATAACTGAACATATGAGTTTGATACAAGAGGGATTCCCGATACTTTGCCATATATCTCTACTAATATTCGCTAATATAATTTTCATAGTTTTTACTTTACTTTATCAAATCAATCTATCTCTTTCTATTAAGTTACTACAAATATTTTTGTTTGAGTAAATTAGTTCTTGTAACCATCTCTCTGAGGAATCGACACCTCAACTATACTGCGATAACCGCAAGTACTTTTTGGGCATAATCAAAATTTTGACGTCGTTGACGGGAGACGGTTTACAAGCAAAAGGAGCAGGTTTGCTTGGTCAACAACAAAAGCGGTAACTTCGTTCCACATCAAATTTTTTTTTTTTATTTTATTTTATTATTATTATTTATTTACTTATTTTATTTCAATTTTTTTAGTTTAGATTTTATTTGTTATTTGTTATTTTTTAGTTTATTTATCGCTTATTTGTGTTTAATTTTTAATTTTTAATTTTTTTTTTGTTTCTCGTATTATTTGTGTTGAAGGGCATGCCTAGACTTAGGGATCGGTTGGGTAGATTTGCTAGAATAGAAAAGGAAGATTCAGAGTCAAACTCAGACTCTGACCACATATTTGAAAATCTTTTTGCCACACCATCCGCGTCTAGCGCACATAATATGAGTGAATACGAGTGACCACCTATGAGGACTCTTGGAGAGTACCTTCATCCCATTCACACATCTACACCATCTTGCATCATGTTTCCTCTTAATGCACAACATATACATTTTAAGCTTGGAATGATACAGTATCTCCTAACCTTTCATGGTTTGGAGAATGAAAACCATTAGTTTGAAAAAGTCGTAGCAACCTTCCATGACCGGTTTGGAACCACAGACACAATTAGACTTAATTTCTTCTTCTTTGCCCTTAAGGATAGAGCTAAGAGCTGATTATATTCTTTGAGACCGCAATCAATAGGATCATGGGGCGAGATGACTTAGGCGTTCTTTAATAAATATTTCCCATATCATAAGACGAATGTCT